>OX463778.1:7023141-7185387 GCA_949825025.1 Siphlonurus alternatus
CTATTCTCCTATAATAGAGGGTATACGCGCCACTGTCTGGCTTATGGCGCTAAATACTGAATTCTGATTGGCTTAAAAGTGGTCATTTGGAATTGCTCTGATTGGCCAAAATAAAGTTGTTGATTTTTTTCTAATTGGCTGAAATTTTAACTGTTGAAAATTTTCGAGCGATATCATTGGTCAAAGAATGTCCACTTTTCAACCAATCAGAGAGCTGCAATAAAAAACCACTTTGCTTGCCCATATTTTAATTTAAAAAAAGACTTTTTACACCATAAAAATTATTTAAAAAATCATAAATGGTAGAAAATAGTGTTATAAATTGTTATATATTTATTTATTTCAAAAATATTAATTATTTATACCGGGACCAAGCGCAAATTTTCAACAATAGGAATTTGCAACTGAAAAAATCAACAAATTCTGATCAGCCAATCAGAAGCGTCCAACTTTTAATGCATTAAAATCAATGATTTCACTGAGTGAATGTCTCCATCATCTCAAAAATCGTTCTTTTCGCCCTTGAAAACCCCTAGGTGCATTTGGTTAAGAATGTAAATCCTCTGGAGCTTCAGAAAAAGTATCGCAAAAATTGATTTTAACATTGAGTTACGTATCCCCAACAATGAAAATGTCCACTTTTTCTGATGCGCGTATACCCGATAACAATAGGAGAATAACCCTGCTAGGAGCTTGGTGGGACGAGAAAAGCGCACTTGCTTCAATCTCGTATGGCGGCCATGTTGGTGAGAATATCGCTCCCCGCAAAGGCGAGGATAAAGACGGATTCACATGGCGATTTCCAGGCTGCGACGCGACGCGTATAATGCGCACATGCTTTAACATCCATTGGCGGCCATATTTGGCGATTAAAAGAAAAAGAGCATCGTAATTAACGCGATTCCCAGTAAATTCGTCGCCGCATAGGATTTCATAGCTTTTGCGTCAAAATCGCGTCGCATCGCCGTTGTCGCCATCTGAATCCGCCTTAACCCGAGCCTCTGATTGGCTGCGGCACGCGATTTTCTCACTTTCCCCGCTCCATGGAAATACACCTTTATCCTCGGCTCGTGATGGACGCAATGGAGAACGAGGCTCAACTGACGATGATCGCCGTGCTGAGTGGTCTGCGATCTCCTCGTGAAACTTCGGCTGAAATTGTTAGTGACGTCTTTGATACAGATACGTGGTAGAGGCCAGAATGCTTTGGGGAGATGTCTCGGTCAATTGTGGCTTTAATAGATGAGTAGGGTGAGAGAGAGAGAGAGAGAGAGAGAGAGAGAGAGAGAGAGAGAGAGAGAGAGAGAGAGAGAGAGAGAGAGAGAGAGAGAGAGAGAGAGAGAGAGAGAGAGAGAGAGAGAGAGAGAGAGAGAGAGAGAGAGAGAGAGAGAGAGAGACCGAGTTGAAATAATTCTCATCTTTTATTCACTTTTAAAGCTCTCTCCACGTCTAATTTTCTTTTATTTGGCACCATTTTAGAGGAAAAAAGAGGGGGAAAAGCGAGATTACGTCTTCTTTCCTCTTATTGAGCATAAAAAGTTAGAAATATTGTCTCATGACTTTAAGCGAGGAAGAAAAAATATGTGTTTCTGAGAGTTAAAAATAAATAGAAATAGAGAAGTTGAAAAATTACGTCTTCAACTCATCCTTTACACGTCTAAACCAAATCTTATTACGTTATACTTTTACGTCAATAACATATCTTATTTCTTCTACGCTCAAAATGAGACAATATTTCTAACATGTTATATGCTCAAGAAGACATAATCTCATCTTTTTCCCTCTAAAATGGTACAAAAGAAGAAGAAATTAAACTAGGAGAAAGCTTAATAGCGAATAAAAGATGAAATTTATTTCATCTCGGCTGCTCTCATTTTTCTTGACCACTTCACAAGCACCAATTAACCCGGGGGTGATTGTCAGATAAAACGGTGCGCACTTCTCACCTCTAACTTTGTGGTCAACACTTTTGATTTCAACTTTGACCTCATCGCTTTGATCTGTGAAAATGTGGTTCTAATATAAATTGGTGTGTGTAGTTGATTTATAAAAACACTTCGATAGAAATGCATTCTAGACGATAAAAGGCTATTACGTAGTATTGTAATATAATAAAATAACATGTTTTTATTGACACAATATTAAATTGATTCGCGTGTATTGAAGTATTGAAATGTAAGGATCAATGATTGAAGAGAGAGAGAGAGAGAGAGAGAGAGAGAGAGAGAGAGAGAGAGAGAGAGAGAGAGAGAGAGAGAGAGAGAGAGAGAGAGAGAGAGCATTTTTGTTGTGCTAATAAATAATTCTACGAAACAAAATATTAAATGATTATCTCATTAGCAAAGAGAAATTATGATCTGGGACAGGGAAATATGATGCAATAATTTGTATTTAACGATGAAGCTGTTCATTGAGATCTTATTATATACGACTTGCCCCCTTGATTTTAAGAAGGCTTAATCACTGTAAATCTACACCTTCTTAAAATAAGACGAAAAAGTGTCCCCTTAATTAAGAAGGTCTTATTTTAAGAGATTTTTGTCTTGAAACAAGTAAATACATTCTTAAAATAAGAACCTATATTCTTAATTTCAGATATGTACTTGAACATAGGTTATTATTTTAAAAATGTATTTACTTGTTTCAAGATAAAAATCTCTTAAAATAAGACCTTCTTAATTAAGCAGGGGACACTTTTTCGTCTTACTTTAAGAAGGTGTAGATTTACAGTAGGAGACTTAAAATTCACCATCAATAAAATACATCTCACAGTTATTTTGAAGTAGATTCATCTGACAAGTTTTGTGAAACCTTATGAATTTATGAATGAAAACCGAAAATGAAGCTGTTATGAGAAACTTTTCCCCTTTTTGAATTTGCTCAAATCAATAATTTTTAGAAAATTCTCAATATTTTAAAATTAATTTTATTTTATTCCCTCAAACAAAAATATCCTCTGACTCCATGCAGATCAAAAATTAAATTAAAATCAAAGTTATTTATGATCATACAGTATTGTAATAGTCGCGTCGCTCTATAAAAATGTACCATGTAAATTCACCTTAACCGGATCTTTGAGTTTTTGTCAGCAGTTTCATTAATATCACTCTATTTGACTCGTTCATAATTGCGTGAAAGCCGTGAACTCGCGCACATAAAGTCGCCTGTTTAATTAATAAAAGTCACTAATGTACTTTTTAATTAAAAGAGATTTTTTTTAAACAATAATTTGATAAATAGTGTCTGTTATAATTAAAAATTTTTGCTTTAAATGTCAAATGAAGATTTTTTTTCTTCTAAAAATATAATGTGTATTAAACTTTCTACGCAATAAAATAAAAATTCTTCTTTGTTACTTTAATTTTTTTTTGCTGAAGTTTCTCACTTTTTTTAATATTCTTACTTTATCTTACAGTACGTTGTAATTATTTTATATAATGTGATACGTTTTACTTATAAATGTATTCCGTATGTTTGACAATTATTTCAAGTATTTAATTGTTTTTTGTTTCTACATGCTATATTACAATCAAACAAAAAAATAATTGTTCATTTAGCACAATTTATATTTTCTGACGTCATAATTAATTAACATTAACATTTCTGCTGTAAGTATATTTGATATTAAAAATAACAAATCATTGTTGTATTTTTTTAACTTAAAACTTAAAAAACTTTTTTTGTGTGTGTCACAATAATTTAATTGCGAGACAAAACAGATCATCTCACCCTTTCTACATACCAAACCCAAGAATTTATATTGATAAATATTCTTTTATTTCCAGAATTCAATCATTTTGCAATGAACTGTACAGTAAATACGAGCTTGACATTTTCCATCAATCTTCGCAAGAAATTGCAAGGATATGTAAATAACTCAAATGCATGTTTAAGTATGTAATATAAATATAATGTATTATATGTTACAAAGATTTTAGTTAAATATAATAATTTTTGTACGTGTGTATTTTAACTAAGAATTTGTATGAACTATTGTATTCTTTATAATCGGATTACCTAACCTATAGTCTGTTTTTTGAATAAATATAATAAATAAATTGAAAATTTTTTAATCTTGAACTCATCCTTTACACGTCTAAACCTAATCTTTTTACCTCTAAAATAATCTTATTTCTTTCTCGCTTAAAGTGAGGATGAAACGAAGACAATATTTCTAACATTTTATGCTCAATATAAGAGGAAGAAATACATAATCTTGTATTTTTCCCTCATTTTTCCTCAAAAATTGTGCAAAATATGAGGAAATTAGACGAGGGGAGAGCTTATGGTGAATAAAAGATGAAATTTATTTAGGCTCAGATCTGAATATTATATATTACAAAATATGTATAAAATCTGTAAGTGTATGTACAGTAGCTGTCACATTTAAAAGCCTCATGGTCGTGTTTGTAACGCTCTTAGTCATTGGTAGCCGGTTTGTAACGAACGACATCACTGGTCAAGCCGAGCCGAATGACTCCCGAGCGCTTCCGACCATGAGCCAGTTAAATGTGACGGCTATTGTAGGTGGGTTCATCTTTGTAAGTATCATCGTTTCTTTTCTGATTTCAGCAAAATCTTACAAAAAGTAAATAAATAATAAAAATAGATTTAGAAATTAAATTTTTATTTATGTATTCACTTTTTAACGAGGTATATATGTTTTTTTTAAAGTTTGATGCCTGCGACATCACGTCAAAAATATAAAACCTGATACAAAATTAACACTTGTTTTTCAAGTAACGCTTTTTTTTTCTTTTTTTGCTGTGATCATGCATTTTAATGCCATATTCTGCAAAATTTTAATATTTTAAAAACAAGTTAAAACAGCTACATAGTTTTCTTTAAAACATTTAAAACAGCTTATGATGTATGCATATCATTTTTTGTTTTAACGGAAATTTTTACATAAATATACAAAAGTTAAAGTCAAATATTGTACCTAATTTTGAAGTTATAAAACTTATGTGATAGTTTGGTCTCAAAAAAAGCCAGCAGCGTCGATTGACGTCGAGTTTACGAGGGGGAAGTTTGGAGGAGGAGGGGGGGGGGGGGGCTCGCGGGAAGTTTAGGCAAATGTTGCGGCCAAAGCAGCCAGAGAAAACAAGATAGCAACGTTGTGTGCAAACTTTTGAGGAAGAAATCTCTGCGACGACTTACAAAACGATTTTGAGGTCTTACAATTCTCAAGGGGAATCAACTACAAATCTTTTCAGCTAAAACTGATGAATAATTAAGCTGCTATTTAAAGGTAAAAAACATATTTAGAACTTTTTTTTTTTATTGTTTCTTACTTTTATGACACTTGAGTGGAAATAAATTTCATATTTTATTTAATAAGCTCTCTTCTAGTCTAATTTCCTCCTATTTTGCTCCATTTTATATGAAATAAGAGGAAAACAGACGAGATTATGTAATTTTTCCTCCTCTTAAGCATAAAACGTTAGAAATAATGTCTCCATTTCATCTTCACTTTGAGTGAGGAAGAAATAATATATGTTTTAGAGGTAAAAATATTAGGTAGGTAAGGATTTGTTGAAGACGTAATTTTTCAACTAGGGCGTGCTTCTGACTGTATGAATATAATATAGTGGGAAGATTGATGTTAGTTTTTAAAAAAATAATTATTTTACGATCTTTATTTATATTCTGGTCTATTATTATGGTAATTTTCTTGACAAGTTTAATACATTTTTTTAACTTTCATAATTTAAATTTATTTTTATCTATGAAATAACTAAAAACATAAGTATATAATGTGTCGTGCTAAAAAGAGTCCATTTAAATTCATAAAACAATTAATAAGAATATTCATTGATTTCATGCTTATATTTATAATTTAAAAATGTCATTTTCAATCCATTTTTAAACATGTCTAAACTTAATCGTACTACGGACTTATTACTTAAAAAATATATAATATATTATTTCATACTCACTATAGCTCAAAGTGAAAAATAAAAAAAATGGAGAAAATATTTTTAATATTTCACGCGAAGGGAACAGTTTTCCTCTTTTTTTCTCTTTAAAAAAAAAACGAGAGAAATACTGAGAAGAAAGGAAATTAAAAGTAAATTTTTTTTTCAATTCAGGTATATATATTTTTATCTATATATGCACATACTAAATTTAATATTTAGATTATATATTATTTATATATATAAGAATTTTTTTCCTAAGTTTATTGATTCTTTATGTCAATACAAAATTGGTACTTACAATTAGATGAAGTACAGTTTAACTAATGTATAAGATTACCATCGGAAGTAGCCGGATGTGGAAGGATTTTAGCTGCAGAACTACGATCATGAAAAATCTAAGACTTTGCAGATAAATTTAAATTAGGGATTTTAACCTGCAAGTAAAGTGAAATATTTTTACTTTATTCAAATTCAGCATATATAATATTAATGAAGTGTATAGTATACCCAAGTTGAAAAATTTCGTCTTCAACTCATCCCTTACAAGTTTAAACCTAATCTTATTTAACGTGTATTTTTACCTCAGAAAACACATCCTATTTTCTCCTTGCTCAAAGTTAGGATGAAATGGAGACAATATTTTTAACATCTTATACTCAAAAAGAGGAAAGAAGACGTAATTTCGTCTCTTTTCCTCTAAAATGGTGCAAGAAAAGAGGGAATAAAGCCGGTATTAAAATTACACGATACAATTTTTCTGATTATTGTATACAATTTTTCCTTACAAGAAAAGTTAATCTCCATTAAATTTGTTTGTATGGAGATGAAATTTTCTTGCAAGGAAAAATTGTATCGTGTAATACCGGCTTTAGACTAGAAGAGAGCTTAATAGCGAATGAAATATTATATTTATTTCAAGTCGGGCGTGTAGCACTGATTTATGTTTGATCAAGGATTTTATATGTATGGATAGTACTGCCGTCGGTGAGGCACAGTTGTGAGGAGGAAGTGGGTGGCGGTTACAACAGTAACCAATGGGATGTCCGCCATCTTACGTTGGAGATTTGCCTCAGTAGCTCTAATGCTATTGGTATAGAGATAACCTATCCATACCTGCAAAATCCTTGGGAAAGATTAAGGAATAACAAAAAATTCAAGGTGGACAGATTTATTGCATACGATGATGCAAATTTTTATTTCAGATTGAACTTCTCAAACCGTAGTGGATGAAGTACCAAAGGTTATTCCAGTGAGGATGGTGAGGGCGTCTTGCAGACCTACGAGGAAATGGAACAAGGTGTCGGCGTCGGTGGGGATGTCAATGGGAGGCTCCGTGGTGGCATCCGTCACGATCCGTTGTTGCAGTTGACGAACCCCAGCGAGACCGACCTCCTGAGAAAAGCAAGCGGGAAATTTGAATCAAGACAGTTTGAAAAATTACGTTTCCACCAGAGACCTTCATATCTTATGGCCAGGTATTTGATCAGAGCTTCACTGTAACTGAGAGTGGCGGCGCTGCTAAATGTTTGGCACGGCCCGGTTTTTGTTGGCTAAAATTGCCCGCGCAGCCAGCGAGAACCGGGCCGTGCCGCTGCGATTCAGTGGCGCCGCCACTCTCAGTTACAGTGAAGCTTGGCCAAGGTGGTCAAATTTCTGGCCATAAGACATGGAAGTCTCTGTAGGGTCTCTGCATTTCCAATAAACAATAATGGTTGCAATTTTTTATTTCATAATTCGAAAATATACATAGAATTAAGCTTTTCTGTTTGCTTGTTTTTTTCAGATATTGTGGAGTGCGGGAACTACCTGATCGGACAATCGTGACGTCATCAATAGCCAATCACAGCACAAGAAAATGACGCCACGGTTGTCCCATCAGGTATTAGTACCATCCTATTTCAGATCCTATTTTAATATTGTTATAAAATTAGATCCCGCACTCCAAAAAATCTGAAAAATTTCAGAAAAACATAATTCTATCCATGTTTTGTAATTATAAAATAAAAAAAAATGCAACCATTATTGTCTGTATTTTCAAATTGCCTTTAATATCTATTCTTTTTTACCTCTAAAACACATCTTATTCCCTCCTCGCTCAAAGTAAGGATGAAATGGAGACAATATCTAACATTTTTTTATGCTCAATAAGAGGAAAGAAGACGTAATCTCGTCTATTTTTTCCTAAAATGGTTCAAAACAAGAGGAAAAAAGAAGAGAAAAGTGTACAAAAGATGAACTTTTTTTCAACTCGGGTATACATCATAACAGGACTCACCGCGGCATGTCGCAAAATTTCAAACTCGTTCTTATTCGGGAGGATTTTATCGCTTACAGCGCGGGCAGCACCTGAAAGGAAAAAAGAAAAACGCGTCACATTTAGACCTATAACTTCGTGCATTTCCGTGCATTATTATCATTTCTTTAAATTTTCAGCATGATAGGGCTTTCCCATGGAGAGACAAACTAAAAACTTAATAAACAAAATTATCTTGTTAAAATTGTTTTGAAATTTTTGTATGGCTTTTAGGCACTATAAAATCTGCCTCTCAAAAAATTTTCAGAATTTTTTTGAATTTGTCAAAGTTTACATGTTAATCAAAGGGGACTACGTCGAACAGCTGATTAGTATTGATTATCTTTACCTTAACATTTCACACTCAGTAAGAGGAAAGAAGACGTAATCTCGTTTTTCCCCTACTTATTTTCTCTAAAATGGTGTAAATTAGACGAGAAGGGACGTTAAAAGTCAATAAAAAAAATAAAATTTATGAACAACTTTGCTCATAAACACATGCCCCAATTCACATAACTGTCTAATTGAAAGTTACACTCTCTCCCAGGTATTACTTCATTGTTGTGGCTTCTAAGTTAATTGTCACTGTCAATTAAACTTGTAACAACTTGTTATGTCAATGACATTGGGATTTTTACTTGTAAACTTAATGGAACTTAAGTAAAATGAGGGAAAAGTTTGCAAGCAGTGTCATAGCGATGCATTACTGAAATGAAGTTCACTATTAAATCTTACAGGATATGTCTGATATTAACTTTAACGAGTTAATATATTTTTATGGAGTTGGAATAATATTCGTAGCATTACAATATAAAGATATACAAATTTTTGACAAATCTAGTATAGTAAAATATAACATTAAAATTGAATATTTTTAGTGGACACATAATTTAAAATTCTTTTTTTACACTGCAAATTTGACAAATTTATTTTAAGACTTAATTGTGTATTAAAATTTTAAAATGTTTAAAAAATTCTAGTTTTATTTCTTGTTAATGTATTATGGATTTATCTGTTTTCACAATTCCATACTTGATATTTATAATAAGGAGAAGATACATGAGATTATGTATACAAGGAGATGGTACTATAGACATCCATACAAAGAATCTTTATTTCCTACAAAAATCAGACTGATGGATAAAGGACCTATAAAGGATATGTTCTTGCTTCAAATGAAGAAGTATTGACCTCATTTTTTTTTATTGCAGAAATGGATAAAGGGTGCAAAGTTATGCTACCCTGATTTTTTTCAGACTTTTTAGAGCCCGGGAACTATTTTTAAAAAATTATTGAAAGTTCATTTTGTGACGTCACGAGACGCCGCTCCTTAAGAAAAAGATAGGACTTGCCGCCGCGTGACGTCATTAAAACGATTTTCAATAATTTTTTAAAAATACTTCCCGGGATCTAAAAAATCTGAAAAAAATCAGGGAACTTTGCACCCTCTATCCATTTCTGCAATAAAAATTTTTGATGACGATACTCCATTGTATAATAAGCTGCCTGTATCACTAAAAGATATCTACAAAAGTGAGGATTTTTAATCTACTGTAAAATAGTTTCATATTTAGCATTGTTATTTTAGTGTTTATGAAAATATTAATGTCAAATTTTAATTGTTGTAGTTTAGCGTAATGGATCCTTAAATGACGTGTCTGTTATTCATGGCATGATACCGGGCAGTTCTATAAAATATGAACCATAGTTGAAAAATTACGTCTTCAACTCATCCTTTACACGTCTAAACCTAAACTTTTTAACTTAAAAACACATTTTATTTTTTCCTTGCTTAAAGTGAGGATGTAATGAAGACAAAATTTTGAACACTTTGAGTTTAATAAGAGCAAAATAGACGTAATCTCGTCTTATTTCCTCTAAAATGATGCAAAATGTGAGGGAAAAAGACAAGGAGAGAGATTGAAATGCACAAAAGATGAAATTTATTTTAAATTAAGAAATTTTTTGAGTTGAAATAATTTTCATCTTTTATTCGCTATTGCATGGGTATACGATTCAAAAAGAAGTTGGCCAGGTTTCTATCCACTTTTAGCTTAACCACGTTTAACTATACTTGTTTTGCGTGTTAAACCACCTAGTTAAACGTGTTTAAGCTAAACGTGGTTAGAAACCTGGCTAACTGTTTTGTGAATCGCGTCCATTATAAGCTCTTTCATCATCTAATTTATTCATATTTTGCACCATTTTAGAGGAGAAAAAGAGGGAAAAAGACAAGATTACGTTTTCTTTCCTCTTATTGAGCATAAAATGTTAGAAAAAATATTGTATTCATTTAATCCTCACTTTGAGCGAAGAGGAAATAAAATGTGATTTAGAAGTATTATGATTAGGTTTATACGTGTAAATGATATAATTTTTTAACATGAACTTACCTTGGGCGACGAGGCACGCGAAGGTGACGAGGACGATGAGAAAAGTTCTGTTCATGTTGACTTTCTGGTGACACCTACCTGCCGACCTGCAGCTTATATAGTGACCTGACCAGGTAATAAACACCCTCGTAAATACGACTCTTATCGAACTTCAGTAAAATCTTTATGGCGGGGTATTGGCAATAATAATAAATACGATTTTTTTGTATTTCCTGTACTGTTTATTTTTTTAAGACAAATAAAAAGTTTAATATGGTCATGCAAAATAATGGACAAGTCATTGCAACGCAAGGTAATATATTTGAGTGTAGTAGAGAACACCAAATATAATTAATTTCAATTTACTGTAAGGATTTATATAATAAAATTATTGAGCCTTATATAATATTAAAATATTTTCATTTTATAATGTTATTATATTATTATATGTATAAATTTAAATATTCCAAATTATATTAAATTTGCATAAATTTGCCAAATATGCCAAATTTTGTTATAAAAAAAAATCAACTTGACTACACATTTTATTATTTTATGATTAAGTAACAATAAATTTATTCTATATTAGTAATTACATTTTTATTAAATTATAATATTATTAATATAATATTATATTATATTAGTAAATAACTTTTTCGTGTAAAGGATATTCATATTGAATGTTATTAAACTTTTCGGACTTTTATCTTTGTCGGTGTTCGATGTAATCCTTCTGTGTGTAGTATGTTGCGATGGTCACTTAGTGTTCGTGCACGTCACTAACACTTGAAGGTACAGTACTACACATATCACTACGTTTTGAGAGTCAACCGCTCTCTTCCTCAGGTGATCTGAGTACAGAAGAATTACATAGAACACCGGCAAAAAGTAAAAGTCCGAAAAATGAAATAACATTCAATATTGTATATTATATGATATGAAACAACTGGGAACCAGATGTCATACAAGAGATAAAAAATAAATTATTAAATTATTAGAACTTGCAATTGTAGCCTTACCAAGTAATAGATATAGTATGGGAAAGAATATTAGATGAATAAATTATGCCAAAGAAATTGGAATGAATTTCATTTGTTTATTAAACAGTCAAAGAAAAAATAGAATTTTGAAAAAAAAAAAAAAAAAAAAAAAATTTAAATATTTTATTTTTTGGTACATTTTTATGTATGCAATTTGCATTTTAATGGAAAAACTGCATGGTACTTTTTATTACAGAAATAAATAGAGGCTGTAAAGATTTTTGATTATTTTCAGAAATTTTAGAACCCGGAAACTATTTTTATAAAACATTTCAAAGTATGGAGAGAGGCGTTAAACTGACCTTAGCAAAACTTTTTATCAATACTTTCTGACCTCTATATTAATTATCTGAAAATTTAAGAGTAATAATTTTATTCCTTCTATTCGATCATTTTTGCAATAAAAAAAATAATGCAGGTTGTTCATTGTATCATATAATTATGTTTGGTTTAGTTTTATGCTATATATTTTCAGGCTGTGTTCATTGTTTAAGTATTTATGCTCAATAAGAGAAAAAAAATACGTAATTCTGTCTTTTTTTCTTTAAAATGGTGTAAAATAAGAGGACAAAAGACGAGAGGAGAGCTTATAATAATAGCGAAGAAAATATGAAATATATTTTAACTCGCGAGTACATTAATTGGGCTAATTAAACTTCATTTTCAGTACTTTTCACATTATAAAGTACAAATTCTGTACGGATTAGATTTAGTACTGTACAAGTCCTATCTAAAAATTTAATGTGATTCAGTGAGAGATCTCAGAGAAATAAATAAATAATATGACGTGGATAACTTAAAAAATAATATCCTTTAATTTTAATAATAGAAATTTTATACAATATAATACAAACAAATTTAATTAATTATATAATATTACATTCACCATCAAGATGAAGAGCGCTAGTAGAGACATGTTGCATCGTGCCATGTTGATCACTTCTGAGCTTTACTTCGCCTAGAAGAGTTCTTATATTATACCAGACAAAACATACCTATAAGCCACCAAATTAAACACCTAGTCAATTTACAATAGGCAATTAATATATATCTAACCTTATTTTCATATTTTGCCTATTTACAGTGTTTACGATGCAAATTTTAATTTATTGCTCTGCTAATTATTATGTAACAATTATTTTTATCACTTTTCCTCTATGCTTCTCCAGAAATTATTTCAAATATAGCACTGAATAAAAAAAATACTTGTCAAAAATGTCAAATAATTAACCAGGTGTAAAAAAATAATTCAATGCATATTAATAATTATTATACTGAAGTGCTTAACTAAAATGTTTTACCTTTGATTTTTCTATCCTATTAATAAAATTATTGTCTATTTTAATTTGTCATTGTTTTAGGTGTGCATCGATTTATACGTGATATTAACGTTGATATTCAAACCTAGAGAACTCTCTATTCTATGACCTTTCTTATATTATTATTATTATTATTTTTTTTTCAAATTTATATTCTTGATAAAATAAATCTTTGTTTGCTTAAAAAAGAAACTACACTATATAACATTGAAAATGTCATATTTTATTTATTTTACAAAGAATAAATCCATTATTTTACTATACTATATTTACTATACTATATTTTACTATAATATACTATACTATACATAAAGTCATTTCCACTTATTTGTGGTGTGACGTCACGTGACCCTTCCATTAGAATTGTATTGGAGAACTAAGAAAAAGGTTAGTGACGTCAAACCAACTGTAAATGTAGACGACTTTATACTTGTCAGACTTTTAATCTGGATCGTCTCCAGAGCTTGGGTTCGTTAATACTGCATTTTGTGAGAGTTTCCGAGTGCGCTTATAATGCATGCCCGGTGGCTGCAGCGCGTGTAAGTACTGGACAACATGAATATGAAAAAAATTTATTGCAGAAATATATAGAGGGCACTAGATTATGTTACTCTAATTTATTCAGAATTTTTTAGAGCCCGGGAAGTATTTTTTAAAAAAATATATAAAAAATACAGAGAGAGGCCCGTCAATAGGAGTCACTTCTAACTAAAATGATAGGGAGTAAAAGTGGTGTAGGTTCAAATCCGACCTCGGCAAAACTTTTTAGCAATACTTCCCAGCCTCTAAAAATCTGAAAAAATCAGAGTAACATGATTTCTTACCCTCTATATTTCTGTAATAGAAAATAATGTACAGTATTACAGCTCTTAGTTTACGTGTGGATTTGACTGCGCGCGGCGGCCATCTTGTAAATTCTATAAAGATAGAGATAAAGGGCGTAAACTAAGATTTGTTACACTGTAGGTTGTCTATCATTAATTTGCTGAACTATCTATTTTATTTTATATATATCTGTATGAGTAATAATAATTATTATGATCATTATTTATTTGTAAATATACTATAAATATTATAATAAAAAATACTCATGATTATATTTCTTATGTTTTAAACATATTTATAATAATATAACAAATAAACCGAAAAAATAAATTTTCTCTTTATTGTAAATAATATTAAAATGTGTTATGTATGTGTCAAGTAATTTATGACAATAAAGAAATGTTCAAAATAAATAAATCTATCGTATACTATTATAATTTTATTATATATTATATGCAACATCTAGATTAAATAAAAACCAAAATCTTAGAAAGCTTCCTAAAAATTGCATCAAAATCTTAAAAAATATTTATTTCCTTTTCTCCTTTCGTAAATAAATTTTATAAAATCTATTTAAACGCTTTCCTCTACAGGAAATGGAATTGAAAAAAAAAGGCAAAGAAAATAATTTCAATTTCACATTTATTTTTTTTTATATCACATTAGTTACATTTTTTTTTTATATAATAACTTTTATTTAAAGATTTCTTTTTTTCTTAAATACCATTTAATATTTCTCGTACAAAATTTATTATTTTTTTATTATTTCAAGTCCACCAAAATGTTTTTTTTCTTCTTTTTTTTTAAACATAATAAAGTACCTTAAACATGGTACAACTATATAATTTTTGGTTAAATATAATTTTTTTAAAAAGTCAACATTAATCGACAGTGAGTTCAGTCCACTTTTAATAAAATACACAAAGTGTTGTACACGACACTTATTTTTCAGAGCTCATTCACTTGGAAGTTCATTAAGGGAGGCGTGTCCTCAAGGGGGTGTGGCATGGGTCCTCATCTGAGTGCAGACAGTAGCGCCATCACCGTCAGGGCAAATAAAGTGGAAATGGAGGGCGCGGAAAGGTGATGGCATGCGCGGCTACCGTGATGTAGTTCAGCAGGGTTTTCACCTGTAAACAATGTAAAAATTAATTAACTTTTGTCCTGAGGTTTCCACGTTCCCTCAGTCACCAAAATATAGAGGAAAAAATGGAGACAATATTATTTCTAAAATTTTATGCTAAAGAAGAGGAAAAGAGACATAATCTAGTCTTTTTCCCTATTTTAAGTATTTTTTTCTCTAAAATGTTGCAAAATAGGAGAAAATTAGACGAATTAATGGTGAATAAAATATGAAATTTATTTCAACTCTGGTTGCCTGTAAACAACAAGCAAAAATAATAAACTTTTGTTCCATCCTGGTTGAGGTTTCCAAGGTTCCCTCAGTCACCAGTTTGTTTCTGCGTAACGCATGCTGCATGCTTTAGCCTGTGAAACGCATCCCTATTGAAAAAAATACACCTTTAACTCATCATTTATACGTCTAAACCTAATCTTATTACGTCTTTTTATCTCAAAAACATATCTAATTTCTTCCTCGCTTAAAGTGAGGAAAAACAATATGAATTCCATCTAAGATTTTATGAATAAAATCTTACAATTAGATAGAATTGTCAAAATTCAAGAGCATGCTCAAGAAGAGGAAAAAAATACGTAATCTCGTCTTTTCCCCTTCTTTTTCTCTAAAATGGAACAAAATAAGAGGGAAAAAAGACGTTAATTGTTAATAAAATATGAAATTAATTTCAACTCGGGACAAGTTAGGCATAGAATATGTATATATATATATATGTTATAATTAATGTGAAATTCATGCTCTTTTGAATAAAAAAAATAATTGCTACAGAGTTTCCTAATTTTTTTCTCTTGCAAAATTTATAGTTCAAAACAATGATTTGATTTCTCTCTATGCCTCGATTTCAGTACCGAGTTTGAATATTTTTACTGCCATCTCTACCATCACTAATATTTCAATACTAATTAATTAACAGAATATTTAGAAACAATTGAAGACGTATAACTCAAAGTTGCTACATGAAATGTAACATTATTCCAATATGTGATGTTCTATACACATCTACGTACACTATATCATATCACGTGAAGACTTATAAACGCTTTTATAATATCCTTCATTATATAGTTCTACGAAATTGTATACCATCTATATAATACAAAATATAGAGTATACAATTTATGAGCAATGTTGATTATTGATACCAAAAGTCTATTCAACTTTCCACGTGTTGTCAAAAGCACAGAAGGGCCTTTCTGGACCATTTTATTGCTGGACCAAACTAATTTAGCGTCAAAAGATTCGTCTGTGAATCATACCACGAAGAGAATACACTGAACGTCACATTCATTTAGGTTTTCGTCGGAAACGCTCTGGAGTATTTTGGTTCGTGTTGGCCAATGATGTCCCTCGTTACAAACGAACAACCAATGGCTGAGGGCGTTACAAACATGATGGAAAACTCCGAAAACTAATTAAATGTGACGGATATAGTGTAGACGTTGGGACAGTATGAAAGTTCCACCTGATTTTAAACTGGAGATGCTACCAAAGAAGTAAAGAGAAGGAAATTGAAAGAAGTCGGTTTATGACCGATAGAATTTAAATTCACCCATGACGACATCCAGAAATTGAAAATCCTGTGATAGATCACCGATGTCAAGCAACGTCGAGTGTGTTAATTACTTGGATGGGTAACCATTTCAAATAAAAATTATGTTGCTCCCTGGGGTAAATTCATCAACTTTCCACACAGTGCAGTGATGCACTTGTGTGTGATTCCCCAGGCTTTAGACATCACTTTTTTCCATTGGTAAAAAAGTAGAAGTGTCCATCTTGACTGAGGTTTCCACGTTTCCCTCAGTCTCACCTCAGAAAATACTTTGAAATATAGCAGACCGTGGCTGCTATCTTTTCTTTCCCTTATAACTACCCAATATCCCATATCGAACTTCAAGTTCATAGGTGTGTATCCTTGAAATTAAAAAAAAAAAAGTAGAAGCGTCCGTCTTGACTGAGAGTTTTCACAGTTCCCTCAGTCTCAGCAAATTTTGGGACGCGTAACAGACAATCCTTTGATTTCCTGCCTTATTCCTACTCAATATCCCACATCGAGCTTCATGTTCATATTATTATCCCTGAACATAAAAACTAAATCTTTTTGTTATTTTTTTAGTTGAAGTGCTTATAATACTAGTGAAGAGTATCATTCTATCATGCATGTGTCATAAAATCAATACAAGAAGAGACACATTCAAACCACGAAAGAAGATCACGGAAATGACATAGCAGGCAATACGATATATTCGAATGTGTCAACCCAAACACAAAAGATGTCCTCGATTTCAGAGTACAAAAGCTTCTTCCGGCTCTTTTTTGACAGCAGTGGACGGTTTAACACATAGATGGAAATGTATTTATGGAGAGAAACGTGCATGTCACTTCAAAAATAGAATGTCATGATTTTTTTATGTTGATTTATAACTATTTATATTGAAAACATTTAATATTTATCATAGTTAGCTGTTGTAATCTTAAACGCATGTATTTAATTATACATAATATAAGGGACTGCGATTATCAAAATATTTATATATTATGGAAAATCATGAACATACACTACGTTTACACGACGGTGTTTAATACGTATTCGTTGACGACGGATAATGTTATTCTTATGAGGCGTCGTCAACGGATACGTATATTAAACACCATCATGTGTACGTGGTGATAGAGCATAATAAATCACATATATATATAGGGGGGCATTAATAAAGCACTTTAACCCCCACTTAAGCCTCAATTTTTAATTTTTATCCCTGGTGCTAAACATGGTGCTAAACTAGGGAGCTTAACATGGTTATTCCCTAGTTTAGCACAAGGTTTATCACCAGGGATAAAAATTAAGGCTAAAGTTGTGGTTTAAAGTGAATGACGTACCTTCATAATTATATATTATATATACATGTATGTTTTAAAAATATTATTCAGAATTAAAAAAAGAGAAAACAACTATTTACTGTTTCAAAATTATTCGTACCTCAGAATATAAACCTATTTGTGATATATGTATAGTTCAACAAATGTAAAATTAACACCGGAAGTAGCCGGAAGTGGATGTTTTTTGGCTGAACTATGAACTTAAAAGTTCTAAGACTTTGAATTATAGGTTGAAATTCATCAAATAAATCCCTATCCAAATTTTCAGGTTCAAAACTGAACTATAGTACGTCCAGAAACCTTCCACTTCCGGCTACTTCCGGTGGTAAACTTACATTTATTTTGTTGAACTGTAATTAAATTTAAAATTTTTATAATTCTCTCCACAATTTCTTTCTGCATTGCACTTAACAAAATAGAAGGTAGTAATCAGATTGATTTTAATGCAATTACGTCGATTGCACTTTGTGGTACTTCTTGCATTCTTGCTGATGCAGTACTTTGACATTGCATCCATTACCGTAACTTCTCTTATTAATTGGAACATGCTGATTTTTTTTTTCTCCCAGCAAAATCAATATTGAAAATTTAATTAATTTTCTTTGCCTATACAATTTCACGATGAAAATCTTTTCTTCTTACGGATCACACCATACAAGGACTATTTGAAAATTTAAAAATAACTTCGTTTTCAACTAATTATAGTAATTATAATGCGTGAAAAGTGAATGGACAATTTGCATGATTTTTTTTTATTGCAGAAATGGATAGAGGGTACCAAATTATGCTACTCTGAATTTTTTCAGATTTTTTTGAGAGCGGGAACTATTTTTAAAAAATTATTGAAAGTCAGTTTTATGACGTCACGGGCGTTTAGCGCCTATCCTTTTCTTAAGGACAGACTCCTCGTGAGGTCATAAAATCGACTTTCAATAATTTTTTAAAAATAGTTGCCGGTCTCTAAAAAATCTGAAAAAATTCAGAGTAGCATAACTTTGCACCCTCTATCCATTTCTGCAATAAAGAAATGTCATGCAAATTCTCCATTTCTACACTGTAAATATATAATAGGAAGACTATATATATTTTTATATAATGCATACATTCCTCATCTTAAATTTAAAATTTTTGGAGTAGGGGAGGGGCTGCCTCCATAAGGACAATCTTAAAAAAATCAGAGTGGGGAAAATTTCTATATTGCCCATGTTAAATCCAAAATTTTAGAGGGTGTCTTTCTTCATAAGGCCAATGTTAAAAAAGACTGGAGTTGGAGATGTACCTATATTGCCCATGTTAAATCCAAAATTTTAGAGGGTGTCTTTCTCCATAAGGCCAATGTTAAAAAAGATTGGAGTGGGGGAAGTGCCCATATTGCCAATTAAATCCAAAATTTCGGGAAGGGCTGTCTCCATAATGTCAATGTTAATGTCAATGATGTAATTTGCAATGTATCCAACAACTGGAACTTCTGTTTTGGATCCAATAAACAAATCAAATGTTAAGTGGGTGAAATTCCTATATCGCCCATGTTAAATCCGAAATTTCGGGGGGGGGGACGCACCGTTGAGCACGTGCACTGCGACGATGGCGAATTCGGTGGGAGATATGGAGCAAGTGTAGTTGCCGCTGTCCGCCTTGTCCGCGCGAGCCACCGCCAGGGAGCTGTTGGCGCCCTCCTCCATCAGGTCCGTCTTCACACTGAAACATGACGTCATACCACTAAGTCACGTGACCATAAAAATGATTGCTTTTTCCGTTTTTTTTTTTTTTTTACAACTTATGTGAAATTTTTTTATTGCATTTATAAATGAATAGAGGGCATCAAATTATACTACTCTGGCCATAGGAAGTACTGCTAAAAAGTTATTCAAAGTTCAGTTTTGAACTCACTTCCCTTTTTTCCTGTCTTTTTATTAAGAAGTGATATTTATTAACGCCTTCCTTCTTACTTTTTAAAAATATTTCCCAGACTCTAAAAAATATGGGAAAAAAACAGAGCAGCAAAATTATACCCTCAATTTTGGAGTACAATTTAAATTGTTTATCTTGGGTTTTAAGCTCTTCCGTTCCAGTTTTACCTTCAACAATTTTGGTCAAATTCAACCATTAACATTTTGACCTTTAACTGTCGTAACTAACAAGTAATATCTCTTTTAATGCCATGAGAATATATATGTAATAATATAATGTGCCAATAATACAACAATGGAGAATTTTTTATTTTTTTTTATTGCATATTTGGACCTTGAGCTATTTACTGTCAATTTTTTTCAGACTGTTTTTGGACTCTCTATACAACCTCAAAATCATACTGTAAAACGCACTGACGTCATAGTCATTCAAATATTTATCACGCAAGCATCTAAGACGTTGTATGACTATGACATCACAGTGTCGTTCCCCTCAAAAGAAAAATAAAATATCTATAAATCATCTATCCAAATATGAAATAAAAGTATCATGAAGGTTGTTCAAATTGACAAATTACACGATCAAATAGCGTATTTGAAACGTTAATTAGTGCTTTTTCGTCACCTTTATTTCACATTATTTGAGTACCAATATGAAATTTTAAATGCAAAAGAAGTCGCCGCCGGGCTTCGAACCCCGGTTCTCTCGTGCGTTTGGCCCGCGAATGAGCAAACTAAGCTACGTCGACCTCCGATACTTTTCACATTTCATACTGGTATTCATACAATGCTACTTTTTGGCTGCTACCTACTTCCCATAGTTGCAGGGAAGCAGGTAGCAGCCAAGGAACTCAAAATCTCAGTTCCTTGTAGCAGCCAAAAAGTAGCATTGTATAAATACCAGTATGAAATGTGAAAAGTATCGGAGGTCGACGTAGCTTAGTTTGTTTATTTGCGGGCCAAACGCACGAGAGAACCGGGGTTCGAAGCCCGGCGGCGACTTCTTTTGCATTTAAAATTTCATATTGGTACTCAAATAATGTGAAATAAAGATGACGAAAAAGCACTAATTAACGTTTCAAAGTTTATAATAACGTCATCGAAACTGGAGAGTTAAAAAATTACAAATTAAGCAAATAGGGTATGTTGTGAGGCGAACAAATTTGCAATTAGTTGGTTATTTTTTACTTTTAAAAATAATAATACCCCCAGAAAATTAAACAAGGAAAACATTAAATATTTTTAATTTCATATGCTGCAATATGCTATTCCTTAATCTTTAGAAGTTTTCTGCAAAAACCTGAAACGTAAATATTTATAATACATTAATAATAAAGTTAACTAAGTTGTTAATGTTTTTAGATTCGTTTGAAGCTAAAGTTTAATTGTAAAAAAACAAAAAGTTATGCAATAGTACGTACTCAAAATAATGAAATTTCAAAATATAGGTCAAATATAAAATGCAATGTTTACAAACTTGTCACCATTCTTCAAAAGTTTACAACAATGTATATTTAATTAAAACTTGGAAGACATTAAAAAATATCAACAATGCAGTTTCTTCTTAATGTTATCACTATTACAGTATCAATTATAATTAAATTTCATAGAAAATAATATTGAAATATAAGTTTAAAATATAATATAACAAACTTTCATTGTATAAAGTTTTGTGTTAATAGAATTAATATAAAATTCCTTAGAATCATTTATAAATATTAATTACAATTAAAACTTATATTATATATATAAAGTTAATAAAATAAATTTGCAATAATAAAGTTTACAAAGATATATATAAAATATAATGATGGTTCGTTTTATCATATTAAAATATTAAGACAATAAAGCCCTGAGGATATACAAAGGAAGGATATTATTATTAAATAAAGGTATATCTAATAAAGAAAGTCCAATTTGGCAATGTAGCTCAGTTACAAATCTTTGTAAGTTCTCTAAAACAAAACGCTCCCTAAGGTGGATTTCAAGCTGTCATGAGATTTCTTTTTTTTATTTATTTTCTTGACTCTTTTTGCCATTTAAGCAAGACGTAGAAAAGAGGAGACGGATTATTCTTGTCCACATTTAATCCTGGGACCATTCGTCGAGGAGAACAACTTTACTTTCTCTAATTTAGAGATACAATATTGTCTTTTATATACGAGGGAGAGAGAGAGAGAGAGAGAGAGAGAGAGAGAGAGAGAGAGAGAGAGAGAGAGAGAGAGAGAGAGAGAGAGAGAGAGAGAGAGAGAGAGAGAGAGAGAGAGAGAGAGAGAGAGAGAGAGAAAGAGAGTGAGAGAGAGAGAGAGAGAGAGAGAGAGAGAGAGAGAGAGAGAGAGAGAGAGAGAGAGAAGAGAATGCGAAAGTATCCTCGCAAACGTCCTGCTTTCTCTTTTGTCTAAACTCACAGAAATTCAATTAAGGTAGCTCAGAGCACACGTATAGTACTGTTTTAATATAAAAAATATAGCTTTATTCTGTACATCAGTGAAAAAAACTCCTACAGTAAAGGATTCAAAAGAAACATAAATCTATTTAGTTATTATAGTTAGAAACTTTACGTACAATTTATCTCATTGTACATGCACGTACATGTTATATAATGTACTATATGGCACGTCTTTTTTCATGTGTGCTAATGTAATTTTTATCGTATCATTATTTAATGTAATATAAACCTTACACAAATGGTGGTCATTTAAAAAAAAAAATCTAATTAAAATTCACTCACTCAAGTTAATTGCATTTTATTTTTTCATGCGTTACTTTTCTGTATGTAATGTGTGTGTGTGTGTTCTGTAATCATACACTTAATTTGATTTTAGTTGTAAAAAAAATAAAGACTAGAGGTAAAAACTGTGAGATTCATTTATCAGAAAGTTGTGAAAATCAAAGTTTGCTACGTTGGCAAAAAAAATATCTACTCTTTTCAATTTATCAAACATTATTTGATTATTAATCAAACTGAGTAAAAGAGAAAAAAAATTAAAATAATCGATAATTATTATATAAAAAAATGCTTTTGAATATTAATATATTGATTTGCATATAAATTAACGTTTTGTTTTTATTTTGTTAAAATAAAAATATTGCATATAATTTTCATTATTATTACATTTATCAATAATGATTAAATAATATAAATATATTATTATTTGAGCTCATAACTCAAAATTATGCTGATGTTATTTTGTGACATAATTCGTTGATTTATGAACCATGTGAGTGAAAGTGAAAGCCAGCCACAATGTGCATGGTAACCACGAAATGTGTTTTTGATGAAAGTTGTACACTGTGACAATTATATAAGTTTTACCGGATGTATCGGGGCTCGAAGTAAAATTTCTGGATATTTTTTTTATAAAATTTAACTGCAAAATGTCGAAAAAATAAAAACATCACAAGGTTAAGAACATAAATTGGAAACAAAAACACTAGTTTAAAATTCTCCTCGAAATAAAAGGAATATAAGTATAACATTTAAATAATTTAAAACCTAATTTTTTATTAAAATTTCCCAAATAGCTCGGTATTCAGGTTTCGGAACCTCTCGATTTGAAATAAGAAAAAATTATACATGAACAATAATGGATAACCTATATAATTTCTTTATTGCATAGTTGGATATAGAGAAGTTATTTCAAAGTAATTTTTTCAAATATATTTGAATGGTCTTTATTTTGAATCGTGCAAAATGTTGCGACGTTATATGGTTAAAAAAAACTTTTTCTATGCTTTCGTCTTACATATTTGCATGACTATGACGTCACAGAAACATTTATAACAATACGATTTTAAAAGTGTTAAGAAAAATCTGAAACAAAAAATCACATAACACAATGGAGAATTCTCCTACATTTATTTTATTTTCTTTTTCAGATGCCTTGAAATTAAATGTCCCAAACAAAAAAGTTTCAATTTTCAAAATTGGAGACATGGGAATTTTTATAAAAATCTTCCTCCTTTTGAATTTATCGCCAAAACGTGACGTAAAAACTGCCTAGCAGGTGAATTTTTCCTACAATAAATTTATAATTTCAATTATTTTATCTTAAAGTTAACTGATATAAAGGACAAAACTATTGATCCTAGGGTAGAAAACCCTCTGAATTCGATCGTGTTACTACTTGACGCTCAAACTATGATATCAGGCAGTTGTTGTGTGTTAACTAGGAAGTTTCTACGTCACATTTTTCAAGTTTGCGCGCAGGTTGCATACCTTGCCCTTCATTCTAATAATCCCTTCAGAGTCCCCAAATTTGAGTTAAAAAAACTTGAAACTTAAGTCAAACTTATTGTTAATATGTCACCTATCATAATGTAGTAGTTAAATTACATTTTGAGTTGTAAGAGAATTCTCCATTGTGTTCCTCTACCCAAATATACAGGTTCCAGAAATTCACGTAGGGACACGTCTAAATTTGACCTACGTCGTTGAACTGCCCCGACTGTATTCAGTATTATTGGAGCGCTCGCTTGATTTACGTGTCCGGTGCGGCCACAGAGGGTGCGACTAATTGCCCGTAATTGTGTGGCGTGTGCGCAATCTCGTTACCAATGATAGTCATGCTCTGCTTACTTAATTTTCATATGTGTGTACTAATATCACCACATTGCATCCTAATTCACTTTTTATGTACTGTGAAAAAAAGAAGGGAAATTTTCACATTTTTCTGTCATTTGTTAGTGAAATATTTTTTTATTAGGAAATATTCATTTGTATTATGTTGAAAATGCAGGCGTTGCGATGAATATTTTATAATCAAATACTTCATATAAATATTGTATAAGCCTAATAAAAGGCCTGCTTGTCTTACACATGATCGCATGATATCGCAGCGTATGATTTAAAAAGTAAGAACCTTTGATGTCAGATGAAGCCGACAATAGGCGCAATTCACAAAGAAAGTTATCCAAGTTTCTCACTAACCACGTTTAGTGTCATTGAATTAGGCTGGCACTAACCGTGGTTAGTGAGAAAGCTGCATGGATATATTTCTGGATAACTCTTTCGTGAATCGCCCTCTATATGGCTTTGTATCGTATGCCTTCGTACGACAGAAATTTATAACATGTTCTAACTTAAATGAGAGACGTATACAATCGATCGCATACTTACGATCGCAGAAATACGAGTCTGTATGCGACCCGCCTAAAAATATTATCATCTTTTCTGTCAATAAATTGAAATCACTATTATACACTTTATCTCTGTCATGCAGCTTTATTTAACTTGTAAATTATAAAGGACTAAAAAATATAATCAATCATGAATCATGTTGCTTGTTTTGTACACTGAATAATTTAAATGACATAATTATTGTATAAAAATAAAAAAAAAACTTGAATTGAAAATTTTCATATCTAATTCATCCTTAACACGTCTAAAGTTTTGTCTAAACTTAATCGTATTACGTCTCTATTATTATTATTTTACCTCAAAAATCCTTATTTAATTCTCGCTCAAAATAAGAATGCAATGAAGACAAAATTTTTAACATTTCATATTCAAGAAGACGTAATCTTGTGCTGTTTCTCTCGGAAATGATGCAAAAGACGTAAATAAAAGATTAACTTCACTTTAACTCAGGAAGTAAAGTAATATAACCTTTTTAGTAAAGAAAAAAATTGTGCAGTCATAATTATAAAAGAGTTAAGCTTTTAACTTTGTTACAATAATACATCTAGGTAACATTACAGGAAAAAATAAAAAATAAAAAACTGTAACCTGATTTTGCAAGCATGATGTTTAAAGTTAACATTACTTTTTAAAATTAATTAATATTAAATTAAACATTGTTTAGTAATATAATGAAATAAAAACTATAGAAATTTAATATAGAAATGAAATGTAAACTATTTTCTTGTTTTTACGTCTCTCCGAATTAATTAAATAAAACACAATAGTACGACAACGTATTTTCTGAAACAGACCTGCTAAGTAAGCTTATTTTCTTGTCACAAAACTAAATAAATGTACTTGCAGTGAGACGTTTTGGGAGCATTGAGATGGAATATTCTCTCAAAACAAGAATTCTCTATCACAAAAAAACTTGAGCTTAAATGACAAATAATGTTCTTTGTTAAAATAATTATATGACGTATTTACAACTTTAAAAATAAATACAATTCAATTTACAACTTACAATTACATTCAGTGCGCACTTGTTTTAATGTAATTATAAATAAGAAGTGTGCGTATACCAAGAGTTTTTGTACTTTAATAAGATTGTACTAGACATTCAAGTAAAAAATATTTTATATTTGATATTCTAATTGTAAAAAGCTCCATTTTAACTTAATTAAAAGGTAGTCAACCAGAATTGTGAAAAGTCAATTGGGCGTCAATACTTCTATCGCAAAACTTGTTTGCATTTAATTATAATTTATTAGAATTTTGAACATTTATTTTTAACAAGGCTTATAATTATATAAGGCAAAAAAGTATCATGAGTATATCTGAAGCAAGAAGAGTATGTAAGAATCGAGTAGAGTTGATGTCTATTTGTGGACAGCCAAAGTAATAATGCTGCTGGCTTACCCCGTAAGAGTATTAAAAATACATTGACAATTTTCGATTTATTGCTGAGAGAAAATTTCTCTTTTCAGTCTTGTTAATCATCATGTTCCGTAAGAATAACACAGGTCATAGTGATTTAACAAGGCTACAAGTGGGAAATTTTCCAAGGCGATGAGTGTGTATATGGGAATGTTTCCACAAACTAAGCTAAGCATGCATTAATTAATGAAAAATATTATGATGATACCGAATCGGGAGAACCAAGAGTTCATTATCATCAAACAGGAATGTATTCTTTAGAACCACTAATTGCCCCAAAAATTATAAATAGATTTAATGATAGAACATGTCAATTTCTAATACCTGGTTTGTGGAATGCTATGCCTACTGCATTAAAAAATTTGGATTTGTAAAGAACGGTCAAAAAAGAAATCAAAGAATGGTTACTTTCAATTTCATAAAGGAAAAATAATGGAATAATTTTTAAAATAAGTAAAAATTTAATATTAAAATTAAAAAATAAAAAAAAACTATTGTTCATACACATGTACCATTTCATATAATAAAACTGAACTTTTTTTAAAATTTGCTGTATATCGTACATATAATAATAAGTTCAAAATAAAATGTTAAATTTTATTGAGAACTACATATAGGTTCAAATGTTGTAAATATATAACTTTATGTTGAATAATCCACTCATTTTTTTATCTACTGCATTGAATTGTAGTTTTTTTATATCTTAAAAGGTCAAAACTTTTGTTACTTAAATATAAAAATTATCATCTTGAAGAATATTATGTGATCTGCAGCAGCCAACAGGGTTAATTATGAAACCTTGGATGGTGCAATAATCTGTAAACATTTTTAAAAAGAAATACTATTATAGACTGCCCTACTGGCCACCAGGAAAACTTCTACAAGTTTAAAGTACTTTGGGTAATTCCTGGGTCCTGCCAAGTTCGACAGGTCATTGACGTAATTGTGTCAAATGTTATCTGCTGGAAATTCCCCAAAGTCCATCAAAAAACATCGCAGACTATAAAATCGTCTGCAGAGAAGAAATTATCATCATCGCTCTGCCAGATCTCCACTAAACAAGGTCAGTGTACAACTCGAAACATCACGAACGTTACTCTGTTTAAATATTATATATTATTCACTTTTGTGGAAATCATAAGTAAATACATTGATAACATCAACATAACATTAATAAGATTTTAGTATAATTGATTAATATGCTATATTAAGTTTATAGTTTTGATTTTATTAAAATATTTAATAATTACTATACTTGTAAATCCGATAATTAATCAAATAAAGGTTACAATCATGTTTCATTTATTATCGTCAGTTAATTTTTATATATTAAATGCAGTATTTTTATTTTCTAACTTTTGAAATATATTATTTTTTTTGTAAAAAATAAGTAATAAAAATTAAAATTTCCTTAAAAATATTTTGTATACCACATGTAATATATATATATATATATATATATATATATATATATATATATATATATAATGTAATTAAAAATGAAATTTTTATTTCTAGATGCCGGGCATGACATGGATTCAGAACATGATACCCTTAGCCATAGCGTTAATTGTGACCACCCGAATACATGGTGAGAAAAAAAAATGTCAAATATTGGGTGCGATTCACCAAGTAGTTAGCCAGGCTTCTAACCATGTTGAACTATTCCTTTTTTACGTGTTAAACCACATAGTTAAACGTGGTTAAGCTAAACGTGTTTAGAAAACTGGCTAACTGCTTCGTGAATCGCGCCCATTATTATAACTAGTGACACTATTTTCCTGTAATTTTTATCAAAATTTTAATGTTTAATTTTAATACATAATATATATATATATATATATATTATAGAAATAATATTATTATATGTATACATTTATAATTATAATGTATAATATATACTATAATTATAGTTTACATAATGGACAACCTTCATGAATTATTTTGTTTATTGCATATTTGGATAGAGGACCTCGAGTTATGTATTGCCAATTTTTTCAGATTTTTTTGAAACCTGAAACAAATTCAAAATCGATGGGAAAGACACTGTGACGTCATTGTCATGCAACGCATTTCCCTATGCTTGCGTGTTAAATAATTGCATGACTATGACGTCAAAGTGTTTTACAGCATGATTTTAAGGTTTAAAAAAAATATAAAAATATATCTAGATAATAAATAACTCGAGATCCTCTATCCAAATATTATATATGCAATAAATTTTTTTATGAAGGTTGTCCAATGTAATGTATTAGCATGTATTCAAGAATGTAGTATGCACAATGGGAAGCTATGACCTTGACGTCATGCAAACTTTGTCCTACCATTACTTACAAGAAAAGATTGGGCGCACGTAAGTTCCTATCCGGAGCAATTTTTCAATCGCGAATTGTTAAATAATAATTATTTACACAAGTGTTTTTTCCGAATTTAAAATCAGATGTCACTAACCTTTTACATTTGCCACTATTAAAATATTATTTGCAACCCCAGTTTAGCTTAAGTAAAAAGACATTCTAAAAAAATTCGCGGTATTCTGATTTTGGAGCGGGAAATCTGCGCAGAAACGTTGCGCAATGATATCAAAATCTGCTGATCTTCAACATTCGAATATCGTCCAGTTAGAATATGGTGAATAAATCAGTAGGTTAAAGCTTCCCATTATACTTGCTGCTTTTTTTTATATAATAATTACTTTATTAATACAGTACATGATTTACAGATGCTGCTTTGGGTGCTGTTACCACGACAGTAAGACACTCGACTTATTTCTTCAGTGAAAATTATACAGTAAGTTTTACTTTAAGGTAGAAATAACGTCGATCAGCTGTTTTTTTAGCTCCATTTGATTAACTTGTAAACCTTAGTAAATTCACAAAAATTCTAAAAAAATTTTGAGAGGCAGATATTATAGTGCTTAAAAGCCATAGTAAAAATTTTAAAATTTCAAATATAAAGTTTCAAATTTTACCATTTTATTTTAATAGAGTGTACAAAACCTCTCTACGCTTCGTAGTATATATTGAGATCAAAGAACTATAATAGACACTATTGAGATAATAATATTGAGATCATTATTATTATTTTATTTAAATTCACCCTATCAATATGTTTCAAAATCTTAACTAGTTTTGTTTTATATGTTACAGCTGAACTGGTATGATGCGCAGAATTTCTGTCGATCAAAAGGCCAAAATCTCGTATCCATTGAAGGCTCTACTGAGAATGAATTTATCACCCAACGTATAAGACAGCTTGGTAATTATAAATAGGGTCATGTACAGCGGGCTTATTTATAACTTTAATGTTTATAACACTACACTGCAGGATTTTTAAGACAGCTCATGACGTAATGATGTGTAGTTATTTATTTTTCAAAAGTATCGATCATTTTTTTTTTTTTTTTTTTGCTCAGAGGGTGCAAAAATATGCTCTGATATTTTCATAAATTTTACAGACCAGCAGAAAGCATTTTTAAAAAAATTTGGATGCCTATTTTGTGACTTCACGAAGCGCCGCTAAAGAATAGGAGTTGCTGCCGCGTGAAATCACAAAAAGGACTTTCAATAATTTTTTTAAAAATAGTTCCCGGGCTCTGAAAAATCTGAAAAAATTCAGGGTAGCATAACTTTGCACCGTTTATTCATTTCTGCAATAAAAAAATTGAGGTCTATACTCCATTTGTTGTACAGTCGTCGCCTCGGAAAAAATTCCTTTACGGCCTATATAGTTAATCACCTTGCACCGTAAGAATAACATATTAGATATGGTGATTAGTGATTAGCATGGCTGCAAGTGGGGAATTTTTCAAGGCGACGAATGTACAAGACAGCATGGATCAAGTCTAAAAAATATAAAACTTCAGCCATACCATCCACTCCTCCCTCGGGGATTGTTATAAAATAATAGCATATCTCTAAAGAATATCAAATATCAAACGAGTTAAAAAAATATTCATTATTTTTTTAAAGTTATGACCGATTTTTATATTTTTTATATTTGTATATATAAAGTAATTAATCTGTTTTATAAAGTATTATCAATGAGCCAAGCAAGTGTATAATATACTGATGGGTGCTCGCTTCCACAATCACGCATGCAAAGTGTTCCCTAGTTGAAAAACTTCGTCTTCAACTCATCCTTTACACTTCTAAATAAAAACCTTATCTTTTTATATCTAAAACACATCTTATTTCATCTTCACTCAAAGTGAGGATGAAATGGAGACAATATTTGTAACAGTTTATGCTCAAGAAGAGAAAAAAAATATTTAATTTCTTGTTTTTTCCTCTAAAATGGTGCAAAATAAGAGGGAATTAGACGAGGAGAGAGCTTAAATGGTGAATAAAAGATGAAATTTATTTCAATGGACAACAAACATGAAAATTTTTTATTGAAGAAATGAATAGAGGGTATACCAAATTATGCTACTCTGAATTTTTTCAGATTTTTTTGAGTCCTGGAACTATTTATAAATAATAATTGAAAGTCCTGTGATTTCAGTTGGCACCCCTGAATTCTTAATTAAAGGGATACTGGACGCCTATTGACGCCTCCAGGGGGCGTGGCCGCACTTTCAATAATTATTTAAAAATAGTTCGGGTCCCAAATTAACTGTATAATACTTTCTCCTGATACATATACTCACATTACAGACATGGGCTTTACGTGGATTGGAGGACATAAAGAAATTGAAGATGGAATTTGGCGTTGGATAGGCACGGGACAGACCTTCAACTACAGCAACTGGGAGATTGGTATGCCAAGTATAAGTACGACAAAGAACTGTATGTTAATTTCTAATGATTATAGTACATGGTGGGATGATTTTTGTCGTACGAGTACTCAAAGTTCATTCCCATTTATATGTGAACTAAATTCTCAATGATGAGAATGACAGATTTCTTTAAAACGTCATGTATTTTTATATTGCATTTAAAGGACATAATATAGTAATTTAATAATTATAACAGATCACGCACAATGATGTCAATATTTTTGTTTAATAATACTATTTTATGGCTACATAATTATCTGTTTCAATGATTAAATTATAATGAGAAATTTATAATAATAAAAATGTTTCATTAATAAATTTATGTTGTAAAAAAATAATATTGTATGTTAATAATATATGGAATAAAATAATTATAATGAGATTAATTATATTGAGTTTTAGTTCACCCGTGTTTAGTCTAATATTAAGCTGGTATTACATGATTAACTTTTTTAACTAATGATTATTATTGCATATATTTAATATTTTTTTATTTACAAGAAAACTGCAACTCTATTTGATTATATAAAATACTAGATGAAATTTCTTGTGAGCAAAGTTTAATATTGTTTGGGTGTAGTTTTATTAGTTATTTAACTAAATGAGAAATAAATTGTTAGAATTATAATTATATGCTAGCTTCTTTATCAACAGCATGTCTTTTTTTTAAATAAGTATACGTGATGAGAATTCATTATAATATTATAATTAACCATATTCAACTACCTTTAATGAATAATTTACTTCCATCAGAGAATATAATACATAACTCATTATACTTTCTTACTAAAATTGAAATCGCACTCACTTTTGTTGGTATATATATTACAGTCTAGTACTACTTGAAAATTTAACATCCATGGATCTAAATAAATAGCAGTGTGTCACGATTGGGTGTCGGACTTGTAATCTGGATCGTCTCCAGAGCTTGGGTTCGCTCCCGACTGCCTGCCAGTTTGTGAGTAATCCTGAGTGCGCTCGCCAGGTGGCTGCAGCTTGCAAGTCGAACACTGTATAGGGAGGTGCTAAAGTTTACGTTGGACTTTCGTACCGCCTGCCTTGATGATGGTTTTCTGTGGTTTCTCATCGTCACTCCCAGGCGAGGCAGTTCCTAACACAAGGCCACAGCCGCCTCCTTTCCTATCCTAGTATCCAACTGTTTGAATGCTTAAAATAATAGCAGAATATGTTGTAGTAAGTTAAAATTGTAAAATAAATAAAAATAATCATTAAAAAAATTTAATATGAGGACGTAGCTATTTCTGACATGTTGGTGGTTGATCATATTGTGTATGAGCATTTGCCTTTTTCAATCCACCATTTGGGTTATTTCTTCTTCTTCTTTTTTATTCTTCTCTTTTCCTCCCATTTTATGTATTTCTTAACCCAATAAACAATTATTATTATTATAATTATTTATTTTATTATAATGATAAATATTAAACAATGCATGAAAAACAATCTATAAGTTTATATATCAGGTCTGAGTTAAAATTGAATCTTTCAATATATTTTTAATTAACCAAAGTGCACCAATACGTCGGCCTTATTTGAAAATTAAAAAAAAAAAAAAAAAAAAACGTTTCCATACCTTATTTGTGGTAAAAAATAGGTCAAAATATGATTGAGTTTTAATGTTTAAATTATAAACTGATTTTTTTTGCCTAGTTCAAGAATTAAAAATATATGCGTGTTCTATTCAAATTATTAATTATTTAGCAACAGTTAAATGAAAAAGAAGGAACTATATAAATATAATAAAGTCAAAAATGTAATGGTTCATATATATATGCGTTGGTGTGGCGCAGTGAGCTTGACCGGGTTTCATCAGATAACCGAAGTCAAGCAACGCCCAGTGTAGTTAGTAGTTGGATGGGTGACCATTTTCAACAAAAACCACGTTTCCCACCCAGGGGTAAATCGATGCGCTTTTCCACTATGTGGTTCTCCTGGCTTTGGACCATTGCACTTCCGGTTCATTTATAAAAGCTGTAGCGTCCATCCTAGCTGAGGTTTCCAAGTTTCCCTCAGTCACAGGTAAATGCCAGGATGGATTGCAAGGCCATGGCCGCCCCTGTTCCGGAAGAGTCCACGAAACGGTCAAGTTAGGGTTTCGGAAAGTTCGGGGTTTCAAAGTAGTATGTAATTAGTAAGTAGAAGTACCGAATAGGGTTTGATATACATATACAGTATATATATAAAGTAAAAAAATGTATATGCCTTACATATACACAACATTAATTTTTATCGTATTAAAACAGAGTATTTATTTTGACAATTAAGTTCAGAACTGACATATCGTAGTACTGAATATGCCCACATTTCTCAGAGCCGCGCGAATTTGTTAATATAATTTTGTTCTCTTTATCAAAACACAAATTTTGAAGCATCAACACGCCCCCTCGGTGGTTTGTATTGATTGTATAGCAAAATATAGTAAATATATTTCAAATATGTATTATTGTCTTATAAATTTTCAACATCGAAAAATGTGTTTTAAATATTATAATAAATGTTATGATTACATTACACGTTATCTTTCTAAAATTATTATTCCAAAAGTTTTCCTTGTGAAGGAAAAGTTTATCTACGTTCATCCTTCTTTGAAGAGGCGAATGTGTTTACTTTTTTGCTCTGCTGGACACACATCGTGTTTAGACCAACTTCACTTACTGCCATGCAAATATTTTCAACCTTCCACTTTTTTTCTGAGTAAATCGTGTTTTTGTTTTGTAGCCTGCCCGTATATGATGATGATGAGTAAGAAGGGCTTAAGGAACTTTAAAGCATAATAAATATTCATGGTTAACAAGATTAGTTTATGTGATCAATTTAAAATCGGGAGAACAAGTCAAATAAATTATCCACAAGGCTTCCCTACTTGAAAAATTACGTCTTCAACTCATCCTTTACACATCTAATCTAATCTTTTTACCTCTTAAACACATCTCATTTCGTCTTCATTATTTATTTATAATATTTTATGCCCAAGAATACGTATAAAAATATGAGATAACGCATTTTTCCTCTAAAATGTTGAACAATTATTGGAGGGAATTAGACGAGAAGAGAGCATACTAGTGAATAAAAGATGAAATTTATTTCAACTTGAGAGGTATTAATTTAAAGAATGGAAAATAAAGATGAAAGGAAAAGAGAAAAGATTTCAGGAGCGGCAAGGAAAAATGAGCAGGTTCCAACACGTCTCGATGGATCCACAGCAGTTTTTGATTATTACACAAACAGCTGACATTTTCTCACCTGATTCCTCCTCTCGTGAGGTCATAGTTGAGCGTGTTGTTTGCGTGAATCCACATCACGTATGATGACGTCATCGCCACGTGTCGGACCAGACACGTCAGCTGGATCGTACTGTCTGCCTTGTAGTACTTCTCGAACAGCTGACGACCGTGTTCGTCCACGATCACCACCTCGGGGGCTGAAACATGGTACCAATATCGTGGTCAACTTCACGTGTCATGACCACGTGTCGGACCAGGCACGTCAGTTGACATATTTAAATAAAATTAAATATCCTGATTTTATAACTACAAATTTTATGTTTTTTTTTTTAATATATTTCGTTTAACTTCTATATATAATGGGCTCGATTCACGAAGCAGTTAGCCAGGTTTCTAACCACGTTTAGCTTAACCACTTTTAACTAGATTGTTTACATGTTATAACACCCAGTTAAACGTGTTTAAGCTATAAAACGTGGTTAGAAACCTGGCTAACTGCTTCGTGAATCGCGCACAAATTATAATTAAAGGCTGACCGTCAGCAGCAAAAAGTTATTATATTTTTAGGATAATCTGCTGTATGCTGTGCCTTCTCAAAACCAAAGAATTAATTTGACAAAGAATTAATATCTACGTAGATATTAATTCTTTGTCAAAACTATATAAATGCTGAAAACAGCGTAAACATGTTTCATATTTCCCATAATTTGACGATGTTCTGTGGCCGACGGCCAGCCATATTATATTATATAGCATTAATATTTTGTAATAGCTCATACTGGCTGCTTACAGAAAAAAAAAACAAATTGCAGAATCACACGCTATATAAAGGCGTCTTAATTATCACCAATAGCAGAATGTGCTGTAGTAAGCTAACATTGTAATAAATAATCATTTATTTATGTAGATATCACTACATTGTATTATTAATTAATATTTTGTCAAAATAAAGGGAAAAAAACATTATTTTTCACGATCAGGCGTTATAACGAGTACAAGTTTGGTATCGAACCGAAGTGGGTGGTGTGTGTGATGAGTAAATTCTCGAAACTATCACACAAATTGTCTCTGTGGCATTTTCATTGTTCTAATTGTTTAATAGTTCAATGGAAGTGAATTTGTAATTACTAAAACTATTTTAATTGCAAATTATTCCACTAACGAGACTACTATTGATTATCAGTTAATACTCGTGCATTGAACATTTGTGCTTAGCCAATTATTAAGAGAAATGATTTAATTAATTAATTGAAAATCACAATCAGGTGTGCAATTGTGCGATGAATTAATTGAAAATTATTAATTTTATAATAAAATTGTGTTTTCATGAAAAAAATGTTAAAGTTTTTTTAAATTGAAAATAAACGAGCATAAAAAATCAGAATTCACTTATTATATGGAGCTATAGAAGCTGAAATTTAACTGTATACATTTTTATGAAAGTTAATTCATTTTGCATTCCTACCAAATTTTGGTGCAGGGTATGGAATAATGCAATGAACCTTTCTCGCTAGATCACTCAGGTGAAGCATGGATGGGTGACCGGGAAAAAAATATACTGCTCCCTCTGTAGGGCAAATTTTTCCCGCTTTCCACCCAATGCAGTGATGATGCACTTAATTATATATATTTGGTTCTACATGTTTTAAACATCATTTTGGTCCTTAGATAGAAAGTAATGGTCTGTCCTGACTGAGGTTTTCCACGGTTTCCTCAGTCTCAGCTCAGCAATTACTAGAAACCTCAAAACCTCACATTCAAGCTTTTAGATTTAAAAACTTGTCCATTTTTTATTATATGAATTGTCTGAATGCAGAACTTTAGTTTTTTAAAATTCAAGCATTATCAGATCAATGATTTGAAGATCCATATAAAAATTCAGATTTCAAATTTGAAAAAAGAGTAATAAAATAATTGCACTCCAAAAGAGGAAATGTTACATTGCAGATGCATTTTTTTAAATTTAATTATTATTTTGAATAATTAAAAAAAGACTTGCAAGTTTCCAACAACTATCATAATGATCTCGAAAGAAACAACATAAAATTTTATTAAATTTTTTCTCATCTGATGATAAAAAGGAAGTAAATTTTTTAATTAAAATAACAACGTTATCACCCAACATAAAACTAAAACAAAGATAGCGAACCTCATTAAAATTATGATTTTTGTTTACTTTTTTAGAACATAACTTCTTCTTTATCATTTTATGTAAAGGTAAAATTAAATTTTGAAATAACATTTTTATAAAACTTTTTTTTCTTGCTAAAAAAGTAAGGAAAAGTTTATCTGAATTAGTTCCTCATCTTTTTTGGTAAAAATACTTACTAGATGTTGGGCCACATATTATGTTCGCTGAATGAACATCATTTACTCTCTAGCAACATTTTTAAACTTTTTTTTCTCTGAGTAAACCATGTTTTTAAGAGTCGTTGTGTGCTGCCTGTCTGTACGAGATAGAGGAAAGTAAAATCCTCCCAAACTGCCACGCCTCTTTTGTGTACGACCATGCTCCATATAGACACGTGGAGGAAATAGGGATTTTTAAAATCAATTCTTTTATTTGCAAAGGTGAACCTAGTTGAAAAATTACGTCTTCAACTCATCCTTTACACGTCTAAACCTAATCTTTGTACCTCTAAAACACATATTATTTCCTCTTCGCTCAAAGTGAGGATGAAATGAAGAAAAATTATATTTCTAGCATTCTATGCTCAAGAAGAGGTAAAAAGGCGTAATCTCGTCTTTTCCTCTCTTTTTTTCCCTCTAAAATGGTGCTCAATAAGAGGAAAAAAGACGAGAGGAGAGCTTAATAGCGAAGAAGAGATGAAATTTATTTGAACTTGAGGACCTCATATTTTGGCAGTTGTGTTTAAGGTAGAGATAACGTTGATCAGCTGTTCGACGGAGTCCCCTTTGATTAACATTAAAACCTTAAGTAACAAATTCACAAAAATTCTGAATTTTTTTTGACAGGCAGATTTTAGGACCTAAAAGCCATAGAAAAAATTTCAAAACAATTTAACGAGGATGCATTTACATGGAGCGAGAAAATCGCATGCCGCAGCCAATCAAATTAAGGCTCGGGATTTCCTAACCTTGTGAAGAACCATTTGATCACCAATATGGCCGCCATATGAGATTGAAGCAGTTGCGTTTTTCTCACCCCTCCAAGTCCCTCTTGACATCGCTCCATGGAAATGCACTTTAAGTAGAAAGAACGATCTCTCTTTAATGATCACCTTTTTTATGAAACCAACTGAAAAATATATATAGGCTGATGAGGTTGTAATAATGTTTAAAGCGAAATATTTAATAAAAATAAAGAAATAAACTGTGTGTTTGGAAAGGGATTAAGATTAAATAACTGGTTAAAACAAAACTTTTTGTTATTTTTTTTAGAGAAAATGATGCTAGTTTTTATTCATATAAGGGTAATGATTATTTCCTTACTTAATTTATATTATACCCAAAAGACTATAATATACTATATACATAGATTATGTAGCAGTCTTGATTTTTCCCAAATAAAGACAAAGAAGCAAAAATCAACATACCCTGTTTTATTTTTACGGGGCATGATACTAAAGGCTACAAATGAAATCGAGCCTCATTTGAATTAAACATTGTATTAATTTTAGCTATAATATGAATATAAAATTAAACCTATATCCTGAATCTGTATTCTTTTATATGTAGAGTTCCAACCTATATTTTTGAAACGTATACTGTACAGAGATTAGGAGTTGGATATTTTCCATCATTTTGCATAAGAAATTCAAAAAATTTGTAACTAATAAAAACGTTTAATTAGATACAAATATTTATACAACTTACAAGTTAGATAATATATATATATATATATATATATATATATATATATATATATATATATATATATATATATATATATATATATATATATATATACATATATATATAAGCTTTTAAACTGAACCCTAGTACAGGGTACTGGCCACAATGAAGTGACTGAATTTAACTTCCCGGATATTCGTAGACCTTACTTTTGTGGGTCCCTTCATGGCCTAAGCAATCCATTCCAGCATGAGCTGTCTGCTATTTCGGGTGAGCGCAATTATGAACTTAATTTTATATTGATTTACAGGTCATATTTGCGCTCGCTCTAAAAAAGCAGATAAAGTTCATAATTGCAACGGAATTATGGTAAACAGACAGCTCATTATTCCGGACGAGAGATGATGTACAGGATAAACGAATAAAATAAATTATACATCACACATGAGATACAGAAAATACCAAACAAGTTTGCAAGTTTCAGCTGGTCAGCCGAGCTACAGAAACACGTCCATGTTTTGACGAATTCTAGTGTTTGGGATCACCGATTGCTTTCTGTTCTGTGAGATCTCTGGGAGCAAAATGTTGTGAAATAAGTTGCAAATCCCCCCCCCCCCCCTCTCTCCCTCTAGGGAGCAAGCGTTGTTGTTTGTACTTTACAATTCAAAATGTTTCAACACACTTTTAGGTCAAATCACTCAACGTTCTTTTGTAACTTTTGTGGTTAAAAAAACAGCAAAACTTTTAATTTAAAACAACGTTTTATAATAATATTATGTGTATTTCGAAGATAAACTAAGATATTTTTTATAAGTTTTAAAATGTTCAAGTAAAATAAAGTTGTTTGTAAACTAAGTTATTAAAACCGAAGTTAATTAAGCTAAAAAATAATAAACGTAAAACTTTCAACATGGTTACATTCTTCCTCTAGCTTTAAAGAAATCCGCATTGTAAAAAAATTACAAATTACATAACATTTTGTAGTTGTTGCATGCTACTCAATCTTAAACTATTAAAATATTGCTTACAGTTTTGGGGGTCCTTTCCAAACCGGGGCTCAAAATGGCTTATATATAAATCCATTCCATTATTTGCCTGGTTGCGATGCGACTGAGGAAACCATGGAAACCTCAGTCATTACGATCACGAATCAGATGTGTATACCACTATACGTAAGATGCCTGATTTATATAATATATTATTATTTATTTACATACATTATAATATGTTATTTTAATATTACAAAGTATTACGCATATAAATTATATTTATTATAACTTCAATTGATACTAATGCTATTGCGTACCTAAAATCTGTAAATTTTCTGTAAACTGACGACGGAATTCATTGCTTCGCCGTGATTTTTAAAAGAAACAGTACACCCTGCAAATTTCATTATTTATTTTTTTGTTAGTCTCTTGAATCTAAATATGTACAGTTATCGCCTCTGAAAAGTTCCCTTTGCAGCCTTGGTTATCACCATTCCCTGTAAAAATAACACATCTGGAGGATCATCTTCAAATAACCCCACTTAACCTATACTTAGCCTAAGACTGTCTTAGCGCAACAATGAAGAATACGCTTGTAAGCTTAATTTTAGAATTCTTGTAATTTGTGTTATTTGAAGACCCCCCATTTCATTGTGATTTAACAAGTCTGAAAGTGAGAAATTTTCCAAGGTGACGAGTGTACCTTGTAGCGAAATGGATCTACTACTACTCCCCCCCCCTCTCTCTCTCTCTCTCTCTCTCTCTCTCTCTCTCTCTCTCTCTCTCTCTCTCTCTCTCTCTCTCTCTCTCTCTCTTTTTCATCCATTCTTCCGCTCTTTCCGACTCCCTAGAGCTCTCTCGAAAAAGTTGGCACGCACAAAAAAGTTCCGCTCATGTAATTTTCTCTAGTATTTGCATGACGAAGGAAGTCATCTAGCCGCGGTGGTTTTGTGTGACTGTCGTTCTGTCTTAATGACTCCCCCCCCTCTGGGGATTACAAACTGTCTGCGGTGATGAGTAAACATAAATGTAAACAGTGTTTATACTTTAACGTTAAATTTATAATTATAAATTATTCATTAAACACGTCTCAATTGACTTTATTATGTAAATTTTACTAAAATTGTGGTGTAATTTTTTGTTGTAATTCAAAATTTATTTTAATTTGTTTTTATTAGTAAATTTGTTTATAATTTAGTATATTTGCGTCGGTTATATAGCAATTTTGTAGATACAAATTACTGATGGTAATATAATTTATTGATATTTGTTAATTATTTTTGTTATATTAAAAAATACTTTGTGTTTATTTGGTAAATTCATAAACATGAATTAATGATGTCTCAAGATCTCGCAACAAATTTTACTAACAAGGGAACTTTTTCAAATGTGAACTTTCGATTTTCATGAAAATTGGCATATGTGTACAACTCCTAAATCTAAGAGATAGACTTTTTTCAGAATTTCCTGACGAGCATTATTTCGCCCGTAAACGCCTATGTTATATGTTAATTTCCTTATGCATGGTTTATATGGGCGATATACCAAATTTCTTTGATGTAGCCAAAAATTTCAGAATCACCAATTTAAGCAACCCACAATACGGGAAAAATAAGCAAAAAATTCTAATATTGGTATTTTTCCCCAAATTAGGGGTGCGAAAGGTCTATAGCCCACCCAATAGGACTGGTAATGGGGAAAACATAAAGTTGGCGTATTGTCGCGAAAATTTCAGGATCACCTATTTAGGCAACCCACATTACGGGAAAAATAAGCAAAAAATTCTAATAGTAGCATTTTTCCCGAAATTAGGGGTGCGAAAAGTCTATAGCCCACACAATGGGACTGGTAATGGGGAAAACATAAAGTTGGCGTATTGTCGCGAAAATTTCAGGATCACCTATTTAGGCAACCCACATTACGGGAAAAATAAGCAAAAAATTTTAATAGCGGTATTTTTTCCGAAATTAGGGGTGCGAACGGTCTATAGCCCACACAATGCGACTGGTAATGGGGAAAACATAAAGTTGGCGTATTGTCGCGAAAATTTCAGGATCACCTATTTAGACAACCCACATTAAGGGAAAAATAAGCAAAAAATTTCAATGTTCTTATTTTTTCCGAAATCGGGGGCGTGAAGAGTCTATATCCGATGCAATGGGACTCGTATAGTAGCTGAAACATAAAGTTATAAAGCGGTCATCTTTGAAGATTTCAGGATAAAGCCTATATACATGCAACCACATTAAAAAGAAATTGAAAATATATATATATATATATTATATATATATATATATATATATATATATATATATATATATATATATATATATATATATATATTATTCCAATATTCTTTTCAATTGGTTTTTATAGTGTGTAATTGATTTTTAATACAATTAAGGCACTTTGTAAATTGAAAGTTCTTTAAAATTACGGTTCTTGAGATAAAAAAATATAATTTACGTAATCGTTAAAAAAAATTTGCCATAAAAATTATTTGATTATATTTATATCATGCAGTAGGTCATAACGCAATTGCTACAGGATTGATTGCGTGATTGATTCTTTGATTGATGGACGTAAGGAGGTGTATTTCAGTGACCGTAAAATATACAAAAATATACTGTAATTAGATATTTCATATTTTTTTAGTTTACTTATGATGAATGTAATTTCTAATGTCATTGTGTTAATTGATAGTTCACATTTATTTATATTTATTTATTTATTTATTTATTTATTTATTTATTTATTTATTTATTTATTTATTTATTTATTTATTTATTTATTTATTTATTTATTTATTTATTTATTTATTTATTTATTTATTTATTTATTTATTTATTTATTTATTTATTTATTTATTTATTTAATAACTATCTATCTAGTAACTTACCCAATTATTATCGCATTCTATCTATTTCAAGGGGTCAATTTACGCAACCAATATTCTATTATAATAATTTTTATTGTTTCAAGTAGAAAAAATGTTTAAAAAAAATGTTACAATTTTTTGTGATAAAATTATATTAAATTAGTTTACAGGATTTCTATTTTAAAATATATGTTTAATAATGTGATACTTCTTTCCAGAAAACAATTTACATATTAATATTTGTATACTTTCTAATCAATTAATTTGTTAATAAAATATCAACGAAAGATATTTATACATACAAGCTTTGACTTTTTATGAATTAGCTTTGATGATAATGGTTACATATATTATATAATTAAACAGCTCTCATACTTTATACTAAACTAACATATTTACTCCTTGAAATTATAACACAGATGGTGAGACGTGTAAAAATGGCTAAAGCAAATTTCAATGAGACACCAGCCACACTTCAGAAACTTGAAGTTGTCACACAGCTCGCAGTCGCCCCCGTCTGTGTTGTAGCAGAACTTTGCTGGTGTCTCAAACCTGTGCTGCCTCTCGTCGAGGTAGCCTCCTTTGTGCCATGCATAGTTCAGAATTGCGAGCTGTGTGACAACTTCAAGTTTCTGAAGTGTAGCTGGTGTCTCATTGAAATATAATTTAATATAATTTTATCACAAAAAATTGTAACATTTTTTTTAAACATTTTTTCTACTTGAAACAATAAAAATTATTATAATAGAATATTGGTTGTGTAAATTGACCCCTTGAAATAGATAGAATGCGATAATAATTGAGTAAGTTACTAGATAGATACTTATTAAATAAATAAATAAATAAATAAATAAATAAATAAATAAATAAATAAATAAATAAATAAATAAATAAATAAATAAATAAATAAATAAATAAATAAATAAATAAATAAATAAATAAATAAATAAATAAATAAATAAATAAATAAATAAATAATAAATGTGAACTATCAATTAACACAATGACATTAGAAATTACATTCTTCATAAGTAGACTAAAAAAATATGAAATATCTAATAACAGTATATTTTTGTATATTTTACGGTCACTGAAATACACCTCCTTACGTCCATCAATCAAATAATCAATCACGCAATCAATCCTGTAGCAATTGCGTTATGACCTACTGCATGATATAAATATAATCAAATAATTTTTATGGCAAAAATTTTTTAACGGTTACGTAAATGATATTTTTTTATCTCAAGTCAAATCAATTAAACACTATAAAAACCAATTGAAAAGAATATTGGAATAATATGTATATATATATTTTCAATTTCTTTTTAATGTGGTTGCATGTATATAGGCTTTATCCTGAAATCTTCAAAGACGACCGCTTTATAACTTTATGTTTCAGCTATTATACGAGTCCCCGGATAATAGGCATCGGATATAGACCCTTCACGCCCCCGATTTCGGGAAAAAAAATAACATTGAAATTTTTTGCTTATTTTTCCCGTAATGTGGGTTGCCTAAATAGGTGATCCTGAAATTTTCGCGACAATACGCCAACTTTATGTTTTCCCCATTACCAGTCCCATTGTGTGGGCTATAGACCTTTCGCACCCCTAATTTCGGGAAAAATGCTACTATTAGAATTTTTTGCTTATTTTTCCCGTAATGTGGGTTGCCGAAATAGGTGATCCTGAAAATTTCGCGACAATACGCCAACTTTATGTTTTCCCCATTACCAGTCCCATTGTGTGGGCTATAGACCTTTCGCACCCCTAATTTCGGAAAAAATGCTACTATTAGAATTTTTTGCTTATTTTTCCCGTAATGTGGGTTGCCTAAATAGGTGTTCCTGAAATTTTCGCGACAATACGCCAACTTTATGTTTTCCCCATTACCAGTCCCATTGTGTGGGCTATAGACCTTTCGCACCCCTAATTTCGGGAAAAATGCTACTATTAGAATTTTTTGCTTATTTTTCCTGTAATGTGGGTGGCCTAAATAGGTGATCCTGAAATTTTCGCGACAATACGCTAACTTTATGTTTTCCCCATTACCAGTCGCATTGTGTGGGCTATAGACCTTTCGCACCCCTAATTTCGGAAAAAATACCAATATTAGATTTTTTTGCTTATTTTTCCCGTATTGTGGGTTGCTTAAATTGGTGATTCTGAAATTTTTGGCTACATCAAAGAAATTTGGTACATCGCCCATGTAAACCATGCATAAGGAAATTAACATATATTATAACATAGGCGTTTACGGGCGAAATAATGCTCGTCAGGAAATTCTGAAAAAAGTCTATCTCTTAGATTTAGGAGTTGTACACATATGCCAATTTTCATGAAAATCGAGAGTTCACATTTGAAAAAGTTCCCTTTTTAAGATTTGCTGAGGACTTGAAGCATGCCATCAATGGATGTCATACAAAATTAAATATGGATTTACGGTGTAAAATTCTTTCAAAATTAAGCCCAGAAGTTTAACACGCGGACCTCATGGAAACTGGAAGTAAAGATGTTGTGATAAAAAATAACCGAAGATCTATTTCAATTTCCTCACACCATAAGCGATTAAGTTTAAAATTAAAAAAATTATTAAATTTCAAAACTTTATTTATTTATTTATTTATTTATTTATTTATTTATTTATTTATTTATTTATTTATTTATTTATTTATTTATTTATTTATTTATTTATTTATTTATTTATTTATTTATTTATTTATTTATTTATTTATTTATTTATTTATTTCCGTATTGATTGTGTTTACAGAGATTCACTAAACAACCTTTGTGAATTGTTCTTGTTGGACTGTTTGTGAATTTCCTGCCCTGACTTTTTATTTATGTACTCATGAGGGAAACATAATAAAAATAAAAATTGATTCCTTCTCTCAGAAATATTCTCATTCATAATAATATTTTATTTTTAATGACAAGAAATGTAAATTTTTGTAAAACATCAACACCTAGCTCAGAAAAATTTAGAACACAAATATTGTAAGGAAATGTTATCATTTACAGAATTCTTATTATGTATTATTTACAACCTTACGAGAGTGTAAATCAGAGAAGAACTCACCTTTTATGTGCAGATTGACCTGGATGACCCTGGGAGGGTGTGTGGAGATCTGGCACTCGTACAGACCCTGGTCTCTCTTGTTGGCGTACTTTATTTGAAGTCTCCAATTGTTGGGGTACTGGAACTCCACCGTGTAGCGCGAGTCGCCGCTATACGTGTGTAGACCAACCGTCAGTAGCTCCAGCTCGTCACCGTTCTTACGACGTACCCATGACACCTGAGAACATTTGACACGTGTCAGACACGTAGAAATCACGTAGTAGACACGTGGAAAACACGTGGTCATGACGTCACCACTGTGCGTGTGCAGACCAACCGTCAGTAGTTCCAGCTCGTCTCCGTTCTTACGACGTACCCACGACACTTGAGGACATTTGAAACGTGTCAAAAACGTGGAAATCACGTGAAAAACACGTGGTCATGACGTCACCACTATACGTGTGCAGACCCATTATCAACAGCTTCAGCTCGTCCCAATTCTTACGATGTACCCACGATACCTAAGAACACCATACACATGGAAAACACGTGGTAGACACGTTTAAATCACGTGGAAAACAAGTGGTAAACGTTATTATGAATCCCTTGTGCGTGTAGAGACCAAAATCAACTACTTAATTTACACCTCGTGACAACACACAAAAATAACTCTTGTTTGATTTGCTCCCACATCCCACTGCTGCAGTTTCAAGAGATGCAGATTTACATTTTTGGTGGAGGGACAGAAGAATATCACCTCACCCCCCCCCAATCTTCCAGCCCTCTTCAAAAATTTTCAAGTTCATAATTTCTTTATTATCATAGACTTGGGCATTACAATGTCAAACTTTATGATGAACAGAACTACAGTGCACAAATTATTGGGTAATCGTATTAGTAAATCGCAAAGTCGAATTCAGTTGGCTTGCATGGGTGTATTTATACCAAAAGTTGCGTAGAAATAAGAGGTAGATTATTATATGCATTAGTGGAAAAAGTGAGACTAAAGATCAATATTAAAGGCATACAGGCTTCAAATTAAAAATTTGACAGTCACAGAGAGTTGCTTGAGTTGAAAATCAACATTCGGATATTTTTTTATGCGCGCGATGCAGCTGCATGAAGGGGGCTGCAAAGTAAGGATGCAGGTCCTTGATGACGTCAAAATGATGTCACAACACACAACTATACATATACGCCACCATGTTTTTTGACGTCATCAAGGACTTGCATTTTTACTTTGCAACCCCCGCTCATGCAGCTGCATCGCGCAAGGAAAAAAAAAATCCAAATGTTGATTGTCAACTCAAGCAACTCTCTGTGACTGCCTATTTTTTAATTTGAAGCCTGTGTTCTTTTAATATTGATTTCGGGTACTTAAAACGGCGGTACTCTCTATATTTATTTCTGTATATAAAATCAAAGGTTTTTGTAGATTTACTACACACATTCAAAGAATATTTAAATTTTATTTTAGTTTCCTGTATTATTTATTTTATAAATTTTTGTGTATTTAATTCAGCCATACATTTTAAAATATATATTATTTACATACATAATAATTTATTGAAAGTGTCTTTATTTTTTATTGTTAAAAAGCTGTAATTAATTATTATATCCCTATAAAATCAAATTTTATCGTGCAATATTCAATAATTCATTCATGTTCATTGTAGCAGTATTTTACATTGTTGTTCCTTTCATTGGACGAGACAATGATAACATCGTGACGTCACAAAAGCTCGCACGGCACCACGGTCTGGTGAACTTTCCTGCTCGCGTAAAAAATAGTCCGCCAAGAAAATAACTTGATAAGCTCGTTTATTTATCATGGTAGCCCTAGTTCATTTATTACGTCTTCCACTCATGCTTAAAGGCGGATTCAGATGGCGACAACGGCGATGCGACGCGATTTCGACGTAAAAGCTGTGAAAACCTATATGCGGCGGCGAATTTTCCGGGAATCGCGTTAATTACGATTATCTTTTTCTTTTAATCGCCAAATATGGCCGCCAATGTATGTTACAGCAAGTGCACGTACATTATTCGCGTCGCATGAGAAAAATCGCAATGTGAATCCGCCTTTACATGTCTAAACCTAATCTTTTTACTTCTAAAACAAATCTTATTTCTACTTCACTCAAGATGAGGATGAAATGAAGACAATATTTTTAACATTTTATGCTCAAGAAGAGGAAAGAAGACATAATTTCATTTTTTTCTCTCTTTTTTTCCTCTAAAATGGTGCAAAATAGACGAGAAGAGAGTGTATAATAGCAAATAAAAGATCAAATTTATTTCAACTCGGAAGAATTCAAAACTGTAATTAAAATATCAAGTTCCCTTTAAGTTAATCAACAATGTTTTAAATAATAAGAGGCTTTACAATACAAGATTTTAAAATACAAAGATGTCAATTCAGCAAAATTATAATGAAAGTATAACAATTATATGAATGGAAAGAGAAGCTCTTTAAATTTTGATAATAATTTTAATATTTTAAATATTAAATACCTTATTAATTAAGCAGAGTTTATTAATTTGAAGCAGAATTTCAATCTATTTTATACACTGCAGAGAGCTTATAGCTTATATGTAAGTTATTTTGTTGTCATTTTGTTTCGTCGATCGAATTCATGCCCCTTAAAACAAAATAAACACGTCAAACTCATGCAAGTTTGTCTACATTGTAATAGCCGAGGCTCACGTGATGTCACTGCAACACATGTTGCATACTTTACAGGAGCCTGCCGCGCCACATTGTTGTGTTGCATCAGCAGTGTTTAAGGGAGAAAATGTATATTTATTAATTATGTACGGCAATTATTACATTTAAATCGTTTCAATATCATCTGCTAGTTTATAAAGAATACACACCCTACAGTTTCGGGTCCTTAAGAAATTAAACCTGGCAATAACTGTCAAATTTTCTCATTTTTCTATTTCTATATTTATTTTTTTTCAATGCTTTAGAGCGTACGGTTTGACAACAGTAGGGGTATCTTGTTATCCTGTAAGTATAAGGCAAAGAAAACAATCTCGTGGTGCTGCCCTGTATATAGTAATTTAAAAGAGCTCTAATTTTCATTCGTGAGTTTTTCTTGGTGTAAAATATAAATTATTGCATTTTTAAAATGTAAAATGTATGCAGTAGTATTCACTATAATTAATATAGACATCTCTTCTCCCTTTTTTAAGAGGTTTCAAGTAGGCATTACTCTTAAAAATACCTCTTACCTCCCTAAAATTGCAAATAAGCAAATCTTTGCCTCTTGGGGCTGCAGTGTGAGTGAATCAGTTAACTTTTTTTTTTTCAATTTTTATGTAATTTAGTTTTGAGGGTCTAAAAAATTAATATTAAAAAAAAAATATTAATGATGTATAAATGAAAATTTAATAAATTTTCAGTTTCACTATATAAAAATTGTAGTAAAAATAACAAACTACAAAAATAACTTCAAAGTATACAATTTCTTATACAACTTGTACACTCATCACCTTGTAAAATTTCCCACTTGCAACCCTGTTAATCATAATACCTTGTGTTATTCTTAAGGGTCCGATCTAGTAGAGGTAAAACACCTCACGCGGCAAAATGTAGGCAACCACGCGGTTTTTAGCTCGAAAGGAAAAACAGGCTCTACCTGCTTTTCATCGCATTTTTTCATTAATGTATTCGGTAATAAATGTCACAGAAACTTCGGACAAAAATGACTTTGGTCTACTTTTTAATGACAAGTTCATTTTTATACAGCTTTAAACAACCAGATCAATACTTTTTTGCGAATACGTGATGAGATCGATAAGGAAGATAAAAATTGTATTTCCATAAAAATGTCATTGTTGAGATGGGTAGCGGTCACTAATACGCTGACATTGTTATAGACCACAATAGAGTAAAGTGCTCCTGCGAACACCTGCTGCTAGGGGAGGAGAAAATTCGGAGACTCAGAAAATGAACCGCTGTCAATCATGTTCATATTATGTTCAATAAATTACTAATAATTATTATTTCTTTTCTGATTATAAGAAATTACAGTAGCAGTGATCTGAGACTTTTAATTATTTTTAGATGTGATATAATTATAAATTTATGTTTTTTGCAAAGACATTAGTTTTATATTATAGTATAACATGAAGACAGTATAAATGAATAGGAAGAGTCATGATTGAGGAAGGGTCACAAAATGTGTTAGTCAATTAATCTTATCTTGCAATTAATATTATAAATAAAGTATTATTTAATTGTTAATTAAAAACATATATTCGATATATGTTTTAATATATATATATCGATAAATATATTTTTGTTTTTAATTCATTGTTATATAAAATGCCGATAATGATTTACAAGTTGAATTTATTACAAAAATTGTATTCTTACTATTTTACATGATTTGAAAATGAAAAAATTATTTTGTTACACAACGAACTGGACGGCGAGCCATCTCGCTGCTATATAACTGATTAGTTGTGTTCTGTTAGAATTTAGTATACTGTGAACAAAAATTTGAAAGCCCCAAAGTAATTTTCAATTTTCTCTATACTAGGTGATAATGAACCTTGAGGTGTTCCTATAGTGTAATATTCCATTATTATGTAGAGGCAGCTAAATCTGAATTCAGTGTACATAATAGCAAAATGTAAGGAGTAAAGATAGAACTGCGGAGCGAGTGGATGATGGTAAAGCAAGATAAGGTTTGAGAAAGGGTTGAGAGCGGGAGGACTGCAGGCAGGTAAATTCTTTTATTGTTCTCTCTCGGCTCTCCCTTCTCCTCTCTCTCTCGGTCGCACTTGTAGTTCAGTATTTCGCATATTTCCGCAATTCCGCACGGCGCTGCATTCAGTGGTTTTAGGAACCAGAAATTGCAAAAAAGTAGCTCTAGTCTATAAGTTCCAGTAAATTTAATAACATAAATTAACACTTTCAGCGTACACTATATTAAAGCCGACAACATTTTCTAGACCGCTATTCGACCCTATTGTTGAAATTATTTTTTTTACAAGTGTTATGATGAAGTAAAGTTGACACTCTTTTACCGCTTTTAATCATTAATTAAAAATTAATTGGTGGTCGTGGTGTAAAAACAAATCCATTGGCGGACTACATATCAGTCTCCTCTTTTCAATGATGTTTTTTAATTTTTTGTGAAGCAAATATTGTACCCTACAGAACTGATAGAAAACACTGTTTTTTCCTTATGGCCGTTCCTACTAGATCGGGCCCTTAAGAGGCATGGTGATTAACAAGACTGCAAAGGGAAATTTTCATAGACTTGGAGTGTACATAAAGATTTCACTTTAATAAGCAAGATTGTTACATTTTTGTGACGCCCGTATAGAAGAAATACAATGCCATTCTAAAAAAAGGTACCCGAGTTGAAATAAATTTCATCTTTCTTTTATTCACTATTAAGCTCTCCTCTTGTCTTTTTTCCTCTTATTTTACACCATTTTAGAGGAAAAAAATAGGTGAAAAAGACGAGATTACGTATTTTCCCCTCTTCTTGAACATAAAATGTTATAAATATTGTCTTCATTTCATCCTCACTTTGAGCGAAGAGGAAATAAGATGTGTTTCAGAGGTATAAAAATTAGGTTTAGACATGCAAAGGATGAGTTGAAGACGTAATTTTTCAGCTAGGGTAACGTTCTTGCGGTTCCGAGGTGCACATATTTCCTCGCAACATGAACATACTTGTGCCCTGTTCTAACCTACATCGTGAGGTAGAGTTTTGGTAAGATTTGTTCGTGAGATGGATTAGTTGGCGATGAGAATGGAGCTCGGATCACGTCTCTTCTTTCTACGTCACTCAGCGAGACAATTAACCTCCCCTCCCCTTCTGCACGTAATGAGTCATCCCCTCCCCTCCAACCACAGACGTAATTGCAATCCAGGTAAAGCTCTTCACCAAACTAATTAGCAAACAAAGTACTTTTTGTTGTGTCACTTAAATTAGGTCATCAAGGTATAATGAGAGAACCCTAAGTTGAAAAATCACGTCTTCAACTCATCCTCTTCAAAGCCTAAATGTAATATTTTTACATCTGAAACACATCATATTTTCCCTTCGTTCAAAGTGAGAATGAAATGAAGGCAATATTTCTAACATTTTATGCTAAAGAAGAGAGAAAAAGATGTAATATCGTATTTTTCTCTCTTTTTTTTTTTCCTTCTAAAATGGTGCAAAATAAGAGAAAAAAAGAAGAGAGGACAGTTTAATACTGAATAAAAGATGAAATTTATTTCAATTTGGGTACACTTTTTTTAAATTAATAAAAAATATAGTGATTTTTTTAGTTTAATTTTTTCCGATGAATTTTAATAGTTTTATATTGTGAATAATAATGCCATGGTAGTAAAATTAATTACTTTCAATTTTATTTTTGTAATTAATGTAATTGTAATTATTATTCTATTGAAACAGTAGAAGGCTATTAATGAGCATATTCTCCATATGTTGGTGGAATTAACAAGGGTCAATGTCAACATCAATATTACAGCTAATTGAAATTTATGCTAACATACAAACCATAATTACTATACACGTAATCTATTTTCTATGATTATAATATATCATAAAGTCTCGTATCACACGATATACAATATTGCAGTACGTTTGAAAAATTTTATGCTGTGATATCGGCTTAAGATCTAGCTCTGTAACAATAAAGTGTTTACCAAAGATGTGACTTTAAACGCCCTATGAATTATTATTTTCTACAGAAAAACATTGTGTTCAAGAAAATTTTCTTATAACAAATATAATATTATTATATATTATATATTCTTGTAGATGATCATATTTTTTCCCATTTTTGGCATGATTTCGTAAAAGAAACAACTCCATTGGTAAGTATATAGAAGATGGATGACTCTAATCGTTTTGTAAGTGCGAAAAAAACAACAACAAAAAGTTTTTTTTTTTTTTTTTTAGAAAATAAACTATTTCACAAGTTTGAAATCTGGAACAGAGTTCTGTTATATGTTATATGGATTAATTTAATGAAGAAAGGTGTCTTATAAATGTAATGCATGACAACACTTATAATGGATACAATGTAATCGTGATTGGAAGACATTGATTAAGAAATCTGATTGAAATAATGATGAAGTTTCCGTGTAAAGCCATCAATTCTCTATCTACTCTTCCTTAACTGAACATGAATGAATAATTTCAATACTGATTTCAGTGAATATATTTGCAGAGTGAATATTAATATGTACACCTCGGGAAAGCACGAAACGTTACTCAATATGTAGAAGTTGTCACGCAGTCTATATAGCACACTAAATTTTTAGATGCTGAATTGGTTTCAGTACTTTATGTCAGTACAAAATTGCTCCAGTCAGTACAAAATTTCTCCAGTTTCGTCTTACATCCAGCACTTTTGACCTATAAAACACTTATTCCAAGTACAAATTTGGTATTGAAAAAAGAGAGTCAAAAAAAGTACCAAAAATTGACTCTTTTTTCAGTACCAAATTTGTACTTGGATTAAGTGTTTTATAGGTCAAAAGTGCTGGATGTAATACGAAACTGGAGCAATTTTGTACTGACATAAAGTACTGAAAACAATTCAGCATCTAAAAATTTAGTGTGCTAGGGCGTGTTGACCTTGAAATTTGTGTGCCTGCAATCTTCTTATTATATTAATTATGATCATTTTTTTTTTTTTTTTTTATCTTGCCAGATTATTTCACTGGTAGGTATTGATAGCCCCTGTCACATATACAACCCATTCTGTTTGTATGCTAAACAAGTTGCCTATCCTCCCGGATCTCCCGATCATTTTTATCCAAAATTTTGAATTCCTCCTGAGTTGAAATAAATTTCTTCTTTTATATTCTGTCTTTGTCTAATTCCCTCGTATTTTGCACCTATTTAGAGGAAAAAAGACGAGATTACGTCTCATTTTCTCTTATTGAGCATAATATTTTAGAAAAAATTGCCTCCATTTTATCCTCACTTTGAGCGAGGAGGATATATAATATGTATTTTTGAGTTAAAAAGACGTAATAACATTGGATTTAGACGTGTAAAGGATGAGTTAAAGACGAAATTTTTCAACTATATAGGTACTTTATTATATTTTGTGCTAATGGGCGTGAATCACGTGTGTTTCAGTAACCACGTTTAATGCCATTGAATTAGACTTGTCCTAACCGTGGTTAGTGAGAAACGTGTGATAAATTTCCGGATAACTCTTTCGTGAATTGTCTCCAATATTTTTATCAAATATGAATCAACAATAATGATGATAGTAAATTAGGTACAATAATAACAATATGGCCGTACGTGTCTTTAAAAAAATGATACAAACCTTTCATTTTTTAAAAGATTTCAACATTTATTTTTCAAGCAATTAAATCAGTACTTAAAACAACAAATTTATTTTATTATTAATGCTTGAAACTTTTGGAAGGAAGTACTCGTACGGAATTTCCTTTAATAACCCTAGTTGAAAATTTAAGTCTTCAACTCATCTTTTACACGTCTAAACCTAATATAATAGCGTCTTTTTACCTCTAAAACACATCTTATTTCCTCTCAGCTCAAAGTGAGGATGAAATAAAGATATATTGGGTGCGATTCACAAAGCAGTTATCCAGGTTTCTAACCACGTTTAGCTTACCCATATTTAAACTAAGGTGTTTTTACACGTAAAACAGGTATAGTTAAACGTGGTTAGAAACCTGGTTAACTTCTTCGTGAATTGCACCCAATGAGTGCGATTTACGAAGCAGTTAGCCAGGTTTCTAACCACGTTTAGCTTAACCACGTTTAGCTTAACCACGTTTAACTTTACCTGTTTTACGTGTTAAACCACCTAGGTAAACGTGGTTAAGCTAAACGTGGTTAGAAACCTGCCTAACTGCTTCGTGAATCGCACCCAATATTTCTAACATTTTATGCTCAATAAGAGGAAAAAATACGTAATCTCGTCTTTTCTCTAAAATGGTGCAAAATAAGAGAGAATTAGATTAGTATATATATAGAGAACATAATAACGAATAAAAGATGAAAATTATTTCCACTCGGGTAAGCATATTTTGTTGCCCAACTCTTCACATTAGAACAATATTAATCACATCAATCTAAACATCTCTGAAATGTGACAACGTAATCCAGTCTAGTGACTCTGAACAAACGTCAATGGAGGATCTTGTATCGACTGTCAAGGTGAAATCAAGCGGTTAAGTCGATCACAAAATCTGGGGAGCTTGATATCCTATCAAGTATAAAGAATCTCAACCATCACTGCATGTTCAAACCTGTCAAATAATATCATATTTTTTTTTAATAATTTTGATTTAGTATTGAAAATATTATTTCATGAAAATATAGTACCTTTGTTTAAAAGGTTAATGTATACAATGAATTATTTATAATTTAAAACAAACTTTTCAAAAGCAATAGCCTTTGAACTTGCACTGAGCTAATTTGACATAGACACAGCCAATTATCTGTTCGCTTTTTGTTTGTATTTTTTTTTCCATTTCGTTATTCTTTTTTTTTTTTTAGTTACAAATTCACCAGCTCGACTCGCTCGCTCGTGTTTGTCTGCATGCTTCATGAGATGAAATAACAACCTCATTAGATTATCTATCAAAATATGCATTTTAAATATTGATCATGTTCAACAAACATACGCACTAATTTAGTTAACTAGCAGTGTATAATATTCCTAATGGATGCTTTTTTGTAAATTGAACTACAAATGAAAAAAAAATGTTAATATTAAATGATAGGGAAGACACTGAGTAATAGTAATGAGATCTAAAACCAAAAGGATTCAGGATTCTACATCAGAACAGCATGAAATTAGCCCAGGCCTAAGATTTGTTTCAAAACATCTAACTTTAACTTTAACTAACTTTAACTAACTTTAACTAACTTTGACTAACTTTGATTTTGTATAGACTGCGTGCTCTTTTTTTTTAGGTAAAAATACGTTATAATATTAGTTGCAGACGTGTAAAAGACGAGTTGAAGACAAAATTTTTAAACAAACGTGGCGCGGTGCATTGCAGTTCTCGTTAGATCACCGAAGTCAAGCTACTTTGATCGTGTTTATAAGTATGGGTGACCGTTTCAAGTAAAAATTACATTGCTCCCTCCCTGGGGAAAATTCCTCTATCTTTCCACCAAGTGCAGTGAAGCACTTGTGTATGGCTCTCCAGGCTTTGGACATTAGTTTGGTCCATTGATAAAAAGTAGAAGTCCTAACTGAGGATTTCCACGGTTTCCTCATTCTCACCTCAGCAAATGCTGAGATGCGTAATTAAATAACAGGCCGTGGCCACTATCCTTTCCCTCCCTTAACCCTATCCAATATCCCGCCTCGAGCTCCAAGCTCATAGGGTTGTATCGTTGAAAAAAATAAAAATAAAACAATTTAAAGAGTCATTTGTTAATTAAAGCTGTCTCTCACATAATCGTATGATTTTGCAGCATATGATAAAAAATTAAGAACCTATGCGATCAGGGGTACGCGCACACAGCTTCGTATCGTATCATATGTTTCTCATATAGAACTGGTTCTAAGTTTTTATCATACGATACGATGTGATACGATGCGATACGAAGGCAGTGTGCGACCCTGGTTACAACTCACTGTTTTGTCCTGCAGCATGCTGATGTGACAGTTGAGTGAGGCGCTGCTCCCAACCTGCACGGTCATGTTGGTGACGTTAGACACCTCCTCGAAGTGCGGGCCCCAGCGGTGGTCGTGGTGATGGTGCTTCAGGTTAGAGTGGGTGTCGAAGATGTAGCCCAGCAGCTTCGGGGACTCCGTGCGGGCGAGACCCTCGGGGCCCACCAAGGCCTCCGCCCCCAGAGCCGCCTCCACGCTTGGGGATATCGGGGGCAGCGGCCCTTCGGTATCAACACTCACGTTTGCTGCCCGGGAACCTGGGAAACAAAACAAAGAAAGCGTTAGTTTTTCAATATGTATACTTTTCATTCCTTGTTCGGAATAATAATAATAATAATGGAATAATTTCAGACACTCTTAAAAAAATTTGGCTGAATTTTTTACATCTTATAATCAGTATATTTTTAACGCCTTAAATCATGATTTTTCAGGTGTTTCGTTGCGTATTTTTAGTAGTCAGTATAAGCTATATACTTATACTGACTAGTCAGTATAAGCTATATACTGACAGCACATGCCGACTACTGAATACCGACTAAGAAACACCTGAAAAATCATGATTTAAGGCGTTAAAAATCCACTGATTAAAAGATGTCAAAAATTCAGGCAAATTTTTTTAAGAGTGAGGTGAACGCAATTACGAGTTGTAAATAGGAGAACAATAAGCTCATAATTACGCTCACCTGAAATAGCAGATAACTCATTATTGAAACGAGATCATGGTAGACAGATAGCTCATTATTTAGTACGAGAGACGATGTATACTTTATTGAAAAAGAAAAATATCCTAAATATACCATCGTTGCCTAAGAAATTTTTATCTCCATGAAATACAGACTTAAAGTGTTCATCGGTGGAAAAATTTTTCCATCCCTCTCACAAAGTTTTACCTACTAAGGGCCTTAGTTAGGTGGAACTTTGTGGTCCCTCTATATTAGGAAATTTGAATTTTTATCGATATAACTAATGAAGCAATCAATTTGAAAACGTCTCCTACCCCCCCCCTTTAAGTATCTTCTTATTTTAAATTCAGAACTTAATTTTCTCTAAAATATTTCTTTAATGCCAAGACAGCTTTTTTTTTTCTTAAATTTAAATAGGACGGTGATAGCCATAGATTTAATATTTTAAATAGAGAGGTGAGAACACCACAAAATCAGCTGAATTGCAGCCAATCTAGAAGCAATAATTTTATACAACTGTCATCTTTAAGACAAGTTTCGAGGGGTTGTAGTGTACAGTCGTTGTCTCGGAAATTTTCCTTTACGGTCTTGTAACAATGGAGTATCGACCTCAATTTTTTTATTGCAAAAATGGATAGAGGGTGCAAAATTATGCTAGCCTGATTTTTTTCAGATTTTTTAGAGCCCGGGAACTATTTTTAAAAAATTATTGAAAGTTCTTTTTGTGACGTCATGAGACGCCGCTCCTTAAGAAAAATATCGGACTTACCGCCACGTGAAGTCATAAAAAATACTTTCAATAATTTTTAAAAAATACTTCCCGGGCTCTAAAAAATCTGAAAAAAAATCAGGGTAGCATAACTTTGAACACTCTATCGATTTCTGCAATAACAAAATGAGATCGATACTCCATAGTAAAAAAATCTAGTTATCTAGTAGTTCGGATGTATTTTAATGTAACATAAGCTCAATTAAGTGCATAATATCTAATACGAGAAAAATGTAGGTAACTGGATAAACAGCCAGCGCATGGATTTTAATTTTTCGATGTTCATTTTGATTTTAAAGCTGACATAATGATCTCTGAACTTTTTTATGATGCAAATTCAATTTGGATTTTCGAACTAAAAAAACAATTATTTACTTAGTTCAGAGGTGGATTGAAAATTTAATCAAATAACTTACCAACTAGCAGTTTGTAAGTACAAAAAAATTAAAAATATTTATTTTTTAAATTTAATTTTTTCCCAATCAATTATTATTCTTCTATTACAAAATAGCAGTAATTTCGTTTTATTGCAATTTAAGCAAAAAATTATGTGTTTTAATATTAATATAATTCCAATAACATCAGACAAGCAATTAACAATTTACAATTTATTACAACAAAATTAAATACAACTCCCATTATTAAAGCCAACAATTCCAATTAATGCCAACGATTTTTTTCACAACTTTTAATGTTTTGAAAAATGCTGGAGTTTGAAACAATATTAATGCGTTCACATTAAAAAGCAATATTAAATCACATAATACAACCAAACTTTTTTTATTGTAATAAAATAATTTAAATAATATATTACTCTAAAATGATTAAATTATTTGATAAAATAAATATAATAATACATTTTTCCTTTCATCCATTTAAAACATGCAATTAAAATATTGAAAACTTTAATTAAATACGAGTATTTAAAGCAATTAAATCTACACATCATTATAATAATTAAAACAAAAGTAATTCCTTTGAAAAGTTAATAATGAAATACATTGAAAACTCTAAAGTAAAATCCTTTATTATTTATATGATGAAAGTATATGATGATATTAATTTTATCATACTTATTAGTTATAGCCTTAAAGCTATTATTATAAAAGTTTTTGAACATGATTAAAATCGAAATAGATTTTATATTCCTTTAAGCTATCTTTACTAAAAACTGATTAGTATGTGTCATTGTGTTCCTTCTTTTATTTTTAGCAAGCAAGTAGATTACAGTTACAACATTATTAAAGTGAATAAAGCTAATCTAAAAGTTTGTCTTTTATAAAAGTTTTGTCTTGCTTGCTTTTGCTATATAGCTGACTCTCTTGTTCTTTAGTCTGTACCCAGTCTGTAGTGAAAGAGAGAAAGATAGAGAGAGAGAGAGAGAGAGAGAGAGAGAGAGAGAGAGAGAGAGAGAGAGAGAGAGAGAGAGAGAGAGAGAGAGAGAGAGAGAGAGAGAGAGAGAGAGAGAGAGAGAGAGAGAGAGAGAGAGAGAGAGAGAGAGAGAGAGAGAGAGCAGGCAGGAGAAAAGTGAGAAAGAGTGTAAATAAGACATAGAGGTAGAGAAAGACGAAAAAGGAGAGAGAGTGAGACAGATAAACAGAGAGAAGCAAGTAGAAGATATAATTATATGGAGAGAGAGGGAGAGAGAGTGTAACTCGAGTACAAAGAGAGAGCAGTAAGAGGCAGCCTGAAGGAGGATTGCTGCTATATATACGATGCAAAGGCACTTCTCTTCTTACACACAAGACCAATGGTAATTGTTATCCTTCTCTCGCACTGTAAAGCGTCTCAGTCGACCATTTATCGTTCTCGCTCGTCAGCCCTCTCTTTATGACCCCCAGGCTACCGTTATTGCAGTCTGAATCGTACACACAAAACGATAAAATATTCTAAAAAGCATGTCAAAAATATATCATTATTATCATTAATATTTAGAAATATATGACGATATATAACAAACTAAAATAATTTCATTAATCTCCCCTTATAGTTGAAAAATTACATTTTTCACTCATACAAACATGTCTAAATCTAATCTAAAAAGAAATAATAAAAATAATAAGGATGAAATGGAGACTAAAGTATTTTATGCTCAAAAAGAGAAAAGAATACGTAATCTCGTCTTTTTCATTATTTTTTCTCAAAAATGGTGGAAATAGGAGTAAATTAGACGAGAAGAGGGTTTATAAAGCCTATATACCCTGTCTTCAACTCATTCTATTTCGTCTTTTTACCTCAAAAATGCGTTTATTTTGTCGTCGCTCAAAGTGAGGATGAAATGGAGACTATTTATATAATATTTCATGCTCAAAAAGAAAAAAATATCGAAGATGTATGTAATATCGTCTTTTTCACTATTTTTTTCTCAAAAATGTGCAAAATAGAAAGAATTTAGACGAGGGGAGAGCATAATAGTGGAAAAAATATTTGAACTAGAGGTTTATTCAGTTTCTGTCAAAGAAATAAAATATGATACTAAAATGTATTAAATATATCTGCAAAACTTATAACACTTTTTTTTTGTAGTGTATTGCTCCATAAAAAAGTTTATGGTCTGAATATTTTTCAAATGATAATGTTAAGCTCATATTGAATTAAATTTATGTTCATAAAATGTGTTGAGGATAACGCTTCTTTTTTTTTTCTCTCTTATTTTTTTTTTTTTCAACAAAGATAATATTTAGTGAAAATTCAGAGTTAGGAACGCAAACAATTTTATAACATTTCACGGTAGAAAAAACAACAAAATAAGCAGAAAAAAAATCCTAAAGCTTAGAAGTATAAAGTTTTTGTATATAAACCTTAAAGTTAGAAAAAAATATAACAAACACGCGTTTTGTCACAGAAAATATTTTGATATTAAAAACAACAACAATAGCTGTTGTAATGTTTTACAATTAATTACTGAAATCACAAAAAACTGAGGTCTAGAGTAACATGAATATCGTATAGTAAAATAAATGTAATAATTCATAATTATTTATTGCTCTTCGCTTGTACAAAACAATGTAATCACGTTATAATATAGATTATTAGATCACAGACAATTTGAAATCACGTCAAAAGCTTCAAAGAAAAAAAAAAAAAAAACATATCAACTTGCTCTGAAAATGGATTGCGCTGTGAAGCTTTGTACCTATATGGGAATTTCATGTTTTCATTTTGGGTGTAGAACGGAGATGCCCAAAGCCACCCGAGGATCTTCGGGATGTAAGCAGAAAACCCTAAAATCCTATGCTGTGCGGATTAATATAACTCACAACATCTATTTTTTTAATAATAGTTTTAGTCACCAAATATTTCAATGCATTGGCTCTTCTTGTCACCATTTGTAAGAGAAAATTCTACGAGAAATGATGCGAGTATTCAGGAGAAATTAATTTTGAGACCAACTTTAGCACGTACACTCTAATTAATTTGAAATCCCCCCGGAAGTAGCCGGAAGTGTGAATTTTGTGGTTGTATCGTTTGCAATTCAGTTTTGAAACTTCGTAGAGGACTTTGTATTAGAAACACTGACCAACGTGTGAAATTGCAACGCTAAAATACAAATAGAAAGGCCAAAATATTCACACTTCTGGCTACTTCCGGAAGGAATATTGCATAAATGGACAACATACATGAAAAAATTTTATTGCAGAAATAAATAGAGGGTACCAAATTGTGCTACTCTGAATTTTTTCAGATTTTTTTGAGACCTGGAACTATTTTTAAATAATTTTTGAAAGTTCGGCCACGCCCCCTGGAGGCGTCAATAGGCGTCCAGTCTCTATCCTTTTTATTAAGAATTCAGAGGTGCCAACTGAAATCACAGGACTTTCAATAATTATTTAAAAATAGTTCCGGGTCTCAAACAAATCTGAAAAAATTCAGAGTAGCATAATTTGGAGCCTTCTATTCATTTGTGCAATAAAAAAATTTCATGTATGTTGTCCATTATTTAAAAATAGTTCCGGGTCTCAAAAAATCTGAAAAAACTCAGAGTAGCACAATTTGGTACCCTCTATTCATTTCTGCAATAAATTTTTTTCATGTTTGTTGTCCATTCGACTGTATCTGCTATCCCACTGACAATTTTTTTGCCTACAAAATCGTGACGTCATATTATTTTATGACGTATTGTGAAAGATACCAAGCCACTGGTGGAAGAATAGTGTTGGCTGCCAAGCCCCGGTGAGTAGGAGGGTCGCGACGGTGAGCGCTGAAGGGTCTGGGCGTGAGCCTGCCTGGAGCCGCCGTCGGTGCAGATCTTGGTGGTAGTAGCAAATAATCCTTTGCTTCTTTTTTTTCTCTAGTCCCCTAACGTTTTAGTCTGCCAGGTTTTTGCTTCTTTCTTGCTCCCCAGTGCAGTAGAGCGTTCACTTGTACTCTGCATGGCTGTTTTCTGGAGCCAAAATCTCTCCTTCATTTGCCCTGTTGCAAGATGTCAACAACAGAAAATCCTAGAGAAATATAACGCAGAAAAAAAAAATATTCTTTTTATATCAATCTTAAAATATACAATTTTTTTAACATGGGAAATCAATGTATTTTTTATACTAGATAAATCATTATTATTCAATTTAAATTTTATAGCTTCCATTATTTTGTTGATTTATTATATTAAATATTAAACTTATAAGTTTTTATCATATATATATATATTGGAAATAAAAATAAGTAATAAAAATTTTACCAAATTTTATTATATTTTTGAAAATAAAAAATGTTATATCTAATTTAATTGTATTCATTCTAAAAATATTAAGTGTCGATAACGTCTGTATTCTTGGTATTTGGATTGAGAAAAGAGCCTTATGAACACGTAATCTTACTGTCATTGGGAAGGTGATAGTATTTCATTTGACATGTCAATTGACAGATCGCTGTCCTTTGTCGTTGAATTTGACTTCGCGATCAATCAAGTTTTACGAGGTACAAACTTTGTCGGAGACAGTGTCGCCTCTGGCGTCAATATTGTTAACTTCTCTTTGTACTTATATCAAAATTGTGATTCAATTTAATTATCTCATGTTTAATCAAAACCAATCTTCTAATTGTTTTTACAATGATCAGTTATATTATAAAGAGCAAAACTTTTGAATGTTTTTTACTATAATAAAGTTTTAATATGAACTAAATAGTTTAATTTAATTATTCGTATATATTATATTGTAAAAAACTTTTATTATTGTTTTAATTGAATTATATTCACTTTAATTAAAAATAGAAAATATTTATAAAAAGAAAAGAATATAAAAGCAGAACATGTTAAAAAGCATTGAATGCTTTTTTTTTTATCCATTTTGGTCATTACAAGTAATAAGATAAGTGATTTGAAGAATAATATTTATATTTTGTGGTTATTTTTATTATTACTAAAATAATTATAAAAACAACTCAGAAACTTTTTGAGGTTCTCTATCCAAATATGCAATAAAATTCTTGGACGTTGTTCTTTACGAAACATTTTTGTTCTTTTAAAAGTGGAAAATAAAACTGCGAATTAAGCTGCAGTTTCTTTTTTTTTAAAAGATATTTTCCATTGTTATTGACTTGTCTAAGTCTAAATAATTACAAAACTAGAGCCATTTATTGAATTTCTTTTTCATTTTTAATTATTCACACACCATCATGGTGTAAAATTCGTTTAAATGATGCTGACGACCATTAAACCACGTTAAAAGCACAACACACATTTTCAATTTAAATTTATTTTATAGGATTAAATAACAATTTTATTAAAATTAAACAGGAAGTATTAAATAAATTCCATTTCCACCAAAAATACCAGATTACATTTTTTTTTTTTTATCCTCTATTTATTTAAAAATGTGAACATAGTATATATGCAGACGAGCGTTAAATTTATTTTACTTTTACCTGAATAACTCATCGTAATTTCAATGTATGTGTAAAAATTGTCGAGGTAGATGATACGTTTTGACGGACTGCTTTATATTTTCAACATTATAATGTACACATCTGGAAACGTTACCCCTGCTGTTCGTAAGCGTGGTCTATGGAAACTTAGGAAACTAGATTTTTTTTTGGTAAACCAGAGTTGAAATAAATTTCATCTTTAATTCGCTTGTAATCTCTCTACTCGTCTAATTCACTCTTATTTTGTAACATTTTAGAGGAAATAATACGAGATTACGTCTTCTTTCCTCTTATTAAGCGTGATATGAAATCCAATATCTTCATTTACATCTTCATTTTGAACGGAGTTCAAAAACGCGTTGGTGCAACCGGGCCTAAATAAACTTTTACACATTTAAATCTAATCTTTTTACCTCAAAAATACATATTATTTCCTCTTCGCTCAAAGTGAGGGGAAAATAGGTAATTTTGTGTTTTTCCCTTAAAAATGGTGCAAAAAAGGAGAACAAAAGACGAGGAGAGAGATTAATAGCGAATAAAACATTAAATTTATTTCAACTCGGGACGTTTACATAATTAACGGACTTCAATTTTTCAGTAATGGATTTAACAATTATTGCTTTTCTTGATTATAGGTGTGGCGCAGTGCGTTTGACCGGGTCTCGTCAGATTACCGAAGTCAAGCAACGCCGAACATGATAAGTAGTTGGATGGGTGACAATTTTCAACAAGAACCACATTTCCACCCAGGGGTACATCATTACGCTTTTCCACTATGTGGTTCCCTTGGCTTTGGATCGACTATTGCACTTTCGGTTCCTTGACAAAAGCTGTAGCGTTCATCCTGGCTGAGGTTTCCACTTTTCCCTCAGTCGCAGGCAAATGCCGGGTTGGATTACATGCAAGGCCTCCGTTCCAGAAGAGCCCACGAAACGCTTAAGTTAGGGTTTCGGAAGGTTCGGGGTTTCAAAGTAGTATGTAATTAGTAGAAGTACCCAATAAAGTTTGATAACAAATAATTGCTTCTCTCACCTCTCCCAAAATTTAAAATCATTAAAGTTACTGAATTTACAGCGTTCATAAACCAGTCAAAGGTAACGAAAGTTTTGTTTTGAGGTATACATATAGGTTGGTTTTATTTTGAAAGAGGTGTACATTTCATGCTTAAACTTTGTTGCTCGTGTCAGATATTTGCATGCCCCCTCGTTGTAATTTGATTTGAAACAAAGTTTGTTGCTCACGCGTTGTCCAAACTTGAACTCCAGCTGATGATGGTGTATTACTTTGAATATTAAAATACCATCATGTTAAACTTCAATTTTTTGATGTGAAGCTTATTTATGTAATGATTTTTAATACCGCATGTTTATACAAAATTTTACCACCGACAAAGCGTAAGTGGAGAATATTGATCTTGTTACTAATGGAAATAAGCTTATTTTCTATTAGTAATTAAGCTTTTACAGATATGTGGTATTAACCCCAGCATTATCACATACTTTACCAGAGGGGTAAGGGGGTTAAACGAAACGCTATTAAAATCACATGTTAAATAAAAAGTTAAAGCTTTTTCTTGTTTTTTTTTTTTCGGAAATATATTGCTGACTAAAGATTACAAATTTTTCCAGAATATTCGGGACAACATTTTATACCTTTTTTCCGCTACATAAAAGAGTTATGAGTCCCCTGGTTATGCTAGAATTAAATCCTACTCATCATATTTGATCAGTTTTTCTTCATGTGTAACGCCTTTAATCATAAGCTATATTGATATAGTTGGTTGTAACAGAATGGATAACCTTCATTGAATGAAATTTTGTATTTTATATTTTGATAGAAGACCACGAGTTATGTATTTTCAATTTTTTTTTATCAATTTAACACACATGCATATATATATATATATATATCAGGGGCGGCTCGTGCCCCTTTTCCGTGGGGGTGCTGCCTGACATGGGACCCGCAGAACACCATGGGGGGGGTTTGGGGGGCGGAGCCCCCCAATGGCCCGCCGCAGGCGCGATTTTTTTTAAGGACACGCCCCTTTTTTAGGGTAAAATTATGACAAAATCATATAATAATGCTCTCAACAACGAAGCAGAAATTATCTAAAATCAAAAAATGCATGCATTTTATTTATAATTTAATTGTTATGACATGCACTTATGCGAGCCCTTTTGAAATCGTGATTGAATGTTTCAAACTTAATATAATATCCAATTTTTAATTATTTTTTTTAATTCATAAGTCCTTTCACGTGGTAAGAAACATATATTTATATAAAAATAAATATTGTTTTAAGCCCTTTTTTTAAATAATAGTGTCAATCAAACTGCATTCAAACTGCATTGTTAATATGAAACCTGAATGTCTGGTATAATTTTTACGCAATGTATATAATGAACATCAAATAAATCGATCATGGTATATACAATATGTACAAAATTAGGCAACAACCAGAATCTAATATAAATTTTTAAAGACAAAATTTAATAAAAAAATAAAAAATGAAATTTATATAAGAAAAAATTGCATTATTAAACATTATTTCAATATTATTAGTATTTATTTAATTGAGAAAAAAATAATCGTAATCCTGTTAAGGTAGAGATAACACGGATCAGCTGACCTAATGCTAAAAAAACCTCAGTCATGAAAATTACGAAAAAAAAAAAAATAAAATGTTCTCCTCTACATCGCCTATCAGGTATCCGGCATTTTCGGTGTAAGACATTTCGGTGTAAGGAATGTTCAGTGTAAGCGTTCGGTGTACGGAACTTTCGGTGTAAAGAGATCTTGGTGAAAGGAAGATTCGGTGCAAGGAATTTTCAGCGTAAGGAAAATTTGGTGCAACGTTAATAAAACTGTTAAATATAAAATAATGTAATTGTTTTTCAATTTATTAATACTTTTTCTATTTGAGGTCAGAATTAGAAGAACTAGAAGAACTTATGCTATATATATATCAATAGTCGGATCAGTACATGTTGTCAATATACACCGAACGCTTACACTGAACATTCCTTACACCGAAATGTCTTACACCGAAAATTCCTAGAATCCCTCTCGAGCGGTATAACAGATCAAAGATCCCAATTTTTTTATTATTGTTTTATTTTTTTTTTAGCCATGCAATATTTCTTTGATTACTATCGCATATTTGCTGCTAAATAATGTACTGCCGGTACACGCAAACCCGGGAAAATAAGCTATATATTTTTCTCATCCTGGAGTAGTTAACGTTTTCTTATTTTTTGTATACTCGTACACTTTTACAACTTGTTTTTGTTTTATTGTTTTATTTTTATGTTTGAATTTTCACATTAATGGTATAAAATGCTGTAGTGAATATATATAATTAATAAATAAATAGCTCCCATGTATAATATATCGACTTGTTCCTGGTAAACTTATAATTTATAATAAAATACATGGGCGCGATTCACGAACGAATTAAGTTATCCAGATTTCTCACTTAATTAATTCGATCGACGTTTAGTGCCATCGAGTTAGACTGGCGCTAACTGCGTGGTTAGTAAGAAACCTGTTGTTGTCGTTGTTCGAACGTGAGATCTCACGATTGTTTACATGCATGCACCACTTAATTTTCAAAAGACAAAAGTGTTGGTTCTTTTGGGACAGTCATATTTTTATTAAAGTAAAATAAAAGTGCTGGTCTTCATTCCTCAGATGCTTCAATATATTTAGTCAATCTTTGTTAGTATATTCACTGATGAATGTAATTAAAATTTTGTTAATCTGCTCAATGAAACCATATTACAGGAAAGGTCTTCGAAGTGTTGTTCAAAATTATTCCCGCATGTCAAATACCACAAGCTCATTGGTTCAACAGAACCAATGAGCTTGCGGGTACTGCCGATCGCACAGTCCCCGATCGCTCCAAAATCACACGGCTTGAGTGGGAGTTGAAGAGGAGGAGAATGAGGGTGGGAACACTGCTTTGGGCTACTGCTAGTAGTGGCAGTACCTTCCGCTGGGCAGCGCTGAGGGAATAAATTTACGCGGCAGCGGCAAAAATTTCATGATTTTAAATGTTAGAACTGATAAAAATTTGCTGGAAAGTTCAGAAAAATTATAGGATTATTTGATATTTCTAATTGTGTGTTTGTTCACAAAATTTCTGGGGGGGCTGCAGTACCGCAGTACTATAGTACGAGCCGCCCCTGATATATATATATATATATATATATATATATATATATATATATATATATATATATATATATATATATATATATATATATATATATATATATATATATATAGGGAAAGACGTCGCATGACTATGACATCACAGCGTCTTTTTCTTCAATATTGAAACTGTTATTTATAAAGGATTAAAAAATCAGCAAAGAATGGACAACTTGCATGAAATTTTTTTATTGCAGAAATGGATAGAGGGTGCAAAGTTATGCCACTCTGAATTTTTTCAGATTTTTTATAGACCGGGAACTATTTTTAAAAAATTATTGAAAGTCAATTTTATGACGTCACGAGGAGTCTGTCCTTAAGAAAAGGATAGGCGCTAAATGCCCGTGACGTCATAAAACTCACTTTCAATAATTTTTTAAAAATAGTTCCCGCTCTCAAAAAAATCTGAAAAAATTCAGAGTAGCATAATTTGGTACCCTCTATCCATTTCTGCAATAAAAAATGTCATGCAAATTATCCATTACAATACATTACATAACTCATTTTGCTATGTATCCAAATATGTTATAATAAAAATTTTCATGATTTTTTTCTCTATTACGAGCATTCAGTATAAACTTACAGCTCATAATGGACAATTTGCATCAACTTTTTTTAGTAGCTCAATCGAAAGAGGAGGTCGAAAAATACACCTGTGAATTTTATGCGATTTTTATTCGTACTGCATCATGGCTAAAAGAGAGGTCACGTGACCTGGAGCCGGCGCCCGTGTCGCCCGTGACGTCACTTAACTGTTCCGTCAAACAAACGATCGACTTTATAACGCTTGCAAACAACCACGTTGCTATGGAAACAAGCAACAATTAATTTATTGTTTACAAGCGTTATATAGACAATCGTTTGCTTGAGCAGACAGTTCAATGACGTCACGGGCGACACGGGCGCCGGCTCCAGGTCACGTGACCTCTCTTTTAGCCATGATGCAGTACGAATAAAAATCGCATAAAATTCACAGGTGTATTTTTCGACCTCCTCTTTCGATTGAGCTACTAAAAAAAGTTGATGCAAATTGTCCATTGCACTCACTTGAAAAAGTATGGATAGGACGAGAGATTGTATAATAATATTAGGTGCTTTCATATATCACCCAAAAATTCAAATCTCTACTTCTCTGCATGTTTAAACCATAAATAAGAAAAGGGGATACCATTACTTCTGTTTTGAAGTATATATAATAAAAATCAATATCATCATGTTAAAAGAAAAAAAATTTATGTTTAAATGAAATTGAGTGTAAAAAGTGTAATTGAAAATGCACATTAAGTTAAAAGCATTTCTTTTTGTGCATAATGAAATGTGCTCCCCAACTCACATTACAAAAACACGCAACAAAAAGTCTCATCCCATTGTTGTGACTGAGATTGATGTTGTTGATATTGTTACCTCTTCCTGTAGACAAGACTTGTGCATTATCAAATTTGATTTCATAAGCAGATACACTACAACCAATTTATCATTGAACTGGAAGTAAAGTTTCGTACTGTGAATTAACCTTTAAATGTTGCAAAATTGGTAATTAATTGAGGAAGAAAAGAAGTCACCAATGTTTAAAGATTGATTAAAAGCTTTTGAAGTCAACGAACTTTAACTTCGGGAGTGGAGTTTTAAATTAAGTTTACTGTACGACAAATTTCTTCTAAAAAATTGTTGGCCTACTTTTAGCCATTTTTGGAAGGGCAAGAATTGTCTTCTTGAGGCATGTTTAGGATGAGATGATAGGATGATATATTATTAGGATTATGATAAGGGAAGAGGCACCATTGATGCTTTTAATGCATAATTTCAGAGTTATGTATTACGCTTAAAAGATTAAATAAAAAAAGTGGTTAATGTTAACAAAAATGCAATTTTCTGATTATTTGACTTATATCTCTCTCTCTCTCTCTCTCTCTCTCTCTCTCTCTCTCTCTCTCTCTCTCTCTCTCTCTGTGAAATAGTAAAATATCACATATTAAAGGGATACAGACCTCAAATTACAAACTAGACAGTCACCAAGTGTTTTTGCAGTATATATAATCAATATTTACATAAATTTTCTCCACGCGCGGTGAAAGCGTGCAAAGTTGCGGTGCGAAGTAAGAAATTTAATCCTTGCTGACGTCACAACTCAATGCTAATCGAGACTGGCTGTGAGTTGTGACGTCAGCAAGGATTTTCTTTGGAGCGCAACTTCGCACGGTCGCACTGCGCTCAGATAAAATAAAGCAAATGATGATTGATTATAAACTCGAGAAACACTTGGTGCCATGGTTACGTTCTAATTTGAGGTCGTATACCTTTAAACGCAACTTCTAGGTCACAAAATTGCAGTCACAGTTCCATTCTACTGATAGTAAATTGAATTTTTTATAAACTTTAAACAAAAAGAAACCAATTCCGATTGAATTGACTGCAATTCTTCACAGTAAAGTGAACTAGTATTTTTGAAAGCTAACCGAGTGCATGCTCCGTACGATCCACACTACATTTAGCACAAATGATACAAAGAAAAAAAGTCATTCCTGCACATAAAGTATGAGAAAGACTCACTCTGCACAATAGCTTACTGTTTTCTGAATAAAAAATTGCAATATTTCAGTGAGAGTTTATGTTTAAAAAAAAGTGCATTTTTACACAAGCTTCCCTGAAAAAAAAAAAATAAAATACTTCGAAAAGTGTCATTAGTATAGACATACAGAGAAGATTCGATAACCAATTTTATTATTCCTCGGATGAAAATTTCATTATTTGCCATTTATTTGTAATTTATACATTTCGATTTTTAGTTAAAATGCCATCCATGTCTAAATTGCAATAAGTTTTACTATTTTGGGACAGTTAGGAAGATTCATTTTGATGAGTTAGAAATAAATCATAGGACACAGTAATTGCTGCACGTACTTTGTCTCACTAGATTTTACATTTTTTCAATCAAACCCTAATTGGGAACTTACTAATTATTCTAATTAAGTTTGAAACACTAACCTTCCGTAAACCTAATTTGAGCATTTCGTGCATGGAATGGGGGCGGCCACAGCCTTGTAATCTATCACGGCATTTGCCTTTGTGACTGAGGGAAATATGGAAACCTCAGCCAGGATGGTCGCTATAACTTTTTTCAATGACTGGAAGTACAATTGTCCAAAACCAGCATAATGGAAAAGCACTATGATTTATGCGCCTTGGTGGGAAACACCCATTGGAAATGGTCACCAATCCAACTTCTTATCACGCTTGGCTTTGATTGACTTCGGTGATCTGACGAGACCCTGTCAAACACACTACGTCAACACTTCTCACATGTAAATTTTACATTTCACTTCTATAGACACTTAACAATGGGTTAAAATTAAGCAAAGTATACATTCAGAAAGACACAAAGTGTACATAAATCTGAAGTATTCATTTCATCACCCCGTAAGAGGACTGTATACCTGCTGGTATTAATAAGCAAGTTGAGGGTTGTTTACTTTGACCGTGACGCCGTGATGGTTCACAGAGGTCACAGACAGTTTGTGTCACGCGCCGGTGACAACTTTGACACAAAGGTCACGCTCTCAAGGTCAAAGGTTTTGTTATTAATAATTAACATGGAAAGCTGAATTAAATTTTATATACTATATACTACTTTTATATATTAAATATTTATAATGTACATTTTTTTGTTGGAAATGTCAATGATAAAAGCTCAAAAATATAAACTATATTTTTTTTTCATACAAAAATAAAATCCCTTTGACTTTATATTTTTAAAGGGATAAAGTTAAAATAGAATTATTTATAAAAAGAATTGATAATATTAACGAATAAAAAGGAATTTTAAAAATAACTTCTGCAGAATACTAAAAATTAATTAAAATGAAGTGTAGGAGTTACTTAAAAAGAGAAAAATACTAAAAAAAATTCCATTATTTTTTTAAATTAAATATTAATAATCATTTAAAAATTTAAATACAAATGATTATTGGTAGCTCTACTTTAAAAAACAAAAAGTTGTTGAAAGGCATGGCAACAGACATGAGTGTTTAAATGGAATTAATTTAAAAGAAACTTGTTTAAACTGATTCATGAGAGTTCTAATTACTTCAGCAGCTACCTGAGTGACGGCTATTGATTTGACTAATTACGGCGGCTTCTTTATGCTCAGAGAGATTGACATATCGTGGTATAACTTAAATTTTACGATGATCCTATACTTTATATTAGCTTTAGAGCTGTCTCACACAGAATGATTTTGCAACGTATGATAGCAAAATTAAGAACCTATGCGATCAGGTATATATACGCGCGCACATACCTTAGTTTCATATCGCATGACATCGTAGGTTTCTAATTTAGAGCCGGTTGTAAGTTTTTATCATATGAAGTCATACGATACGATACGATGGCAGTGTACGACCCCCTTTAAAGTTAAAGTTCCTTTACCTGCAATAATAAAATTTCAAAGCTGACCATTAAAAATTTACTACTGACCTTTTGATAATAATTGACTTTTAAAATTGGTTTTTGCAAAGACTTTGTCCTCTTTATAATAAAGTTCAAAGTATGAAAGCCATTATGTATTATGAAAAAGGGGTTTCGTATCGTTCTGGCTTTACGCACTTATTATTAAATATAGGGTCATTCATGGCGCAGTGCATTAACCGGTTTTCATTAGATAAACGAAGTCAAGCAACGTCGAGTGTGGGTAGTTCTTGGATGGGTGACCTTTTCAAGTAAAAATTACGTTGCTCCTTCCCTCATCTCGCTTTCCATCCAGTGCAGTGATGAACTTTTGTGTGATTCCCCAGGCGGTGAAGTCTTTGAACATCACCTTTATCAATTGATAAAAAATAGAGGTGTCCTTCCTGACTGAGGTTTTCACGGTTCCCTCAGTCTTACCTCAGCGAATGCTGGGACGCGTAACGAGCCGTGGCCACCATTCTTTTTCCTACCTTATCCTTACCCATTACCCCGCCGCGAGCTTCAAGCTCATAGGACTCATAGGAGTGTATCATTATTTATATTGTAAAAAAAAAGGTTATATTTAACAATCGTGGAAGATCAGTACAAATAGACTCTCTCAATTAAATGCTTGACTAATGGACAAAATACGCACTCTCTTGTTTTCCAAAGACACTCTTAACAATGTTGAAAATTACGAACAGTTGAAAACGTACTGTTTGGAATTGAACGATAATTGGATTTCTACCAAAAAACGAGTACCAAGAAGTACAATTCTGTTGAACAGCGAAAATAAATTTTTCAAGAATTGAACAACAAATTAAATTAGAAAATTCTCAGTTCTGTGATTTCTGTAAAAACAGTCACATACATAAAAGTCACTATCATAAAATCAGTAGCGAACCTAGTGGTAACAGTTTGAACTACATGCGCTAAATTAAGAGATATCATCATATAATTGTGAATGTAAAATCAAGTTTTCTGTCAGCAGCCACAGTGCACAAAATGTACAGAATTGACAAAAACAATAAATATTTGCGGTATACCGTCAGGCAAGTATATAAAAAAAATTCAATTTTGTAAGTACTACACTCAAATTTCTGTATTATTCCTACCGGAAGTAGCCGGAAGTGTGAGGTTTCTGGTCGTCTTGTTCATGTCTGAGTCTTGAAATTTAAAATCATAAGTTAGTACTCTTCTGACGAATCTGTAGTCATTTTTTTTTAAATACGAATAGAAAGACCAGAAACCTTTCACTTCCGGGTACTTCCGGCGGGAATTTTAAATTAATTTGACTATATCACCTATCACTACGTTTACATGACGGTGTTTAAAACGTATTCGTTGACGACGCCTCAGAAGAATAACATTATCCGTCGTCAATGAATGCGTGTTATACACCGTCATGTAAACGTATAAGTGTACGAAGTATGGTACTCGAATCGTATATCAAAAAAAATAAAACATAAAACGATGCTTTTTAATATTTTTCTGCGTCCGCTTTTGCTTTGGTATACTTTTAGAAATTGCTATTTACATACAAAGTTGCGTGAATGGAGGAAACAAAAAGCACAACATTTTGCTTGAAAAACAAGTAAACCGCAGCTTACAAAGCAATTATAATAATTAATATATTTATGTTAGTTACGAGTCGGAACAAAGTTTTTCATTAGCATGAATTTTAATATCATGTGGTTTTTCACTTTGTTCTCACAAGTCAAATGCAGATCTAGAGAACTGCTAATATAACATTCTCCTCTATCCACAAAAATTTAGACATGTTGTGCGGTGAAAAACTCATTAAAAAAACTTATGCGAGGAAAGCGCACTTGCTTCAATATCATATGGTGGCCATTTTGACGTGAAAAATCACTCTCGAGGTGGATTATGATGGCGACAACGGCGATGCGACACGATTTTTACGTAAAAGCTGTGAAATCCTATGCGGCAGCGAATTCGCCGGTAATCGCGTTAATTACGATGCTCTTTTTCTTTTAATCGCCAAATATGGCCACCAATGGATGTTACAGCAAGTGCACATTATTCACGTCGCGTTAAAAAATCAGAATAGCATAACTCATCTGCACCCTCTATTTATTTTTGCAATAAAAATTGTGAGGTCCCTGTTCTTGACCAAACATGCTCTGAAAGACTCACCTCTGAACAAGCAGGAGAGGACGTGCATGGCTGCCAGGAGGGTGCAGAGGCGCGCTCGCCTCATGGCTTGTCCACTAGCGACGTGGCGGGTGCGGAGGAGGAGAGGCGCGAGGTCCCCAGAGCGACATGGCCGCGGGCAGTAGACCATCCGCCGCGCATCATCTGGAACACAAACCGTGACAGTTGAGGAGACGGCTAGCTTTAGGGCTCTCACAGAATTTCGTAGCGAATGAAGTGAGAACACATGTGGTCAAGTGTATCTGCACACAGAGCTCCGTATCGTATGTCATCGTATGATAGGAACTTTTTAGAACTGTTTTTTTAAGGCTGTATTTCTCAGGATCGTATGACTTCATAGAGTAGCGTATAATTAAAAAAAGTAAGAACCTTTACGATTAAAGGCGGATTCAGATGGCGACAACGGCGATGCGAAGGTTTTTTTTTCACAAAAGCTGTGAAATCCTATGCGGAAGCGAATTCGCCATTGCGGCGGCAAATATCGCGTTAAATTACGATGCCCTTTTTTTAAACGCCAAATATGGCTGCCAATGGATGTTACATCAGTAAGTGCGCATTATTCGTTTCGCGTCGCAGGCTGGAAATCGCCATGTGAATCCGCCTTTAGGTATATATAGCCGCGCACAGAGCTTTTTATCGTATGCCTTCATGTGATTAAAAATTTAGAACATGTTTTTAGGGCTGTCACACGTAGGATCACAAGATTTCGCAGCTTACGGTTAAAAATATTAAGAACCTTTGCAATCAGATGCAGCCGCGCACACAGGTTCGTATCGTATTGCATGCAATCGTAAGTTTCTCATTTAGCACCGGTTCTAATTTTTATCATACCAACGATACCACACGATACGAAGACAGTGTGTGACTCTCTTTACAGGAAAGACTTCAAGATTTGACCAAGGACGTGAGCCAGCTTGTGTGTGAAAGATTTATTTGAGGAGAAAAGGTTGTTTCTATCAAAATATGCAACTTGGGACAGTATTAGTCTTTAAAGGTGCTTTCCCATGGAGCGATGTCAAGCGGGGCTTGGCGGGGCGAGAAAAGCGCACTTGCTTCAATATCAAATGGTGGCCTTGTTGGCGTGAAAAATCCGCAGCGATAGTATGCCTCCGTGATATTTTCACACCAACATGGCTGCCATATGAGTTTGAAGCAAGTGCGCTTTTCTCGCCCTGCTCGACATCACTCCATGGAAATGCACCTTCACGACGCAAGAAAGGCACACTTGATTTAATATTGCATAGGGTCCATCTTGTTTCTGATTGGCTGCAGCATACTTGATTTATTTATATTTTTTATTTATTCAAAACGGGCTACTGTTTAGGTAGTCTCAATGCAAAAATACAATAAATAATACAGAATTTTCCCAGCTCAATAGAAAAACATCTTTATTTTCTAACGCTGTTACAGCCTGTAGCTAACAGATACAAAGGAATGCAGACTTGCAATTTTTTGGGGATAAGAAGAGCGCTCAGTTAGTCCAGCAATTTTAAAAACATCTAAGTTTGAAACCCCGAAAATTCCGAAACCCTAACTTAACGTTTCGCGGACTCTTCCGGAACGGGGGCGGCCACGGCCTTGCAATCCATCCCGGCATTTACCTGCGACTGAGGGAAACGTGGAAACCTCAGCCAGGATGGACGCTACAGCTTTTGTCAATGAACTGGAAGTGCAATGGTCTAAAACCAGGGGAACCACAAATAGTGGAAAAGCGCAATAATTTACCCCTGGGTGGGAATCGTGGTTTTTGTTAAAAATGGTCACCCATCCAACTACTAACCACGCGCGGCGTTGCTTGACTTCGATGATCTGATGAGACCTGGTCAAGCGCACTGCGCCATACACCCACAAATGCATATTTTAGTTATTAGCAAAACTTGAACAATTATTTTAAAATATCTACACTTTTCACTGACAAAGTTTGAACGGTTGCATAAATACAAGGCGTAAGTCAGCATTTATTTTATTATTTATAGCTCTTTAATTAAGTCTGAAGTTAAATAATTAGCATACAAAACATTAAAATGTATCGAATATCATTGGAAAATAAAAATGTAAAAAAAAAAAAGTCTGACCGTTATTTCGATAATTTATCATATAGATTCAATATTTATTTTGGTATATACATCTATTCTATATTATATGTGAATAAATAAAATAAAAGAATGAAAAAATTAAGTTGTATATATGTAAAAATATTTTAATTTGTTTGAAAAAATGTCTAAATTTATGAAATTAAACATTTAATTTATATTTAATGAAAATACACGACTTAGAATTTAGCATCATTATTTCAGATGAACAAAATAATAACAAAAAAAGTTAAATTTTGAAAATAATACTAACTGATATAAATGACACACAATGAAGACTTTCCTCATGCATAAAAAATAACAACCTCGTCTCATAAAAATACAAATTTAAATAAACACTTTTTATTTATATTATAACAACGTTGGCTGCATTCAAATAACATTGTTGCGTTAAATCTGTATCTAGTGTTTATCAAAGACTTAATGTCATGGTGTATTGTTGCGGCCGGCTTGTCTGGATTTAGTGGCGCCTGAGAGACGCCAGATGGCGCCCCACGCGTTGAGCAAACACCGTCGCTTGCAGCCGCTGCTTGTGTCATCACTAAATACAGTCGATATATGTTTGGATGGCTAAAAATATTTTGAAAGCTGTAGGGCTAACAGGAAAAAAATATTTTCACAATATTTTGATGGAGTAATATTTTTTATAAAAATAAAATAATTTATTTTGTATGTATATTTTTAATAAAAGTGGCATTTGTTTAAAAATGAATTTAAATATTTATTAAAATTATTTTCTATTCAAATAATTTGATTATAAGCCAAAATTGTGAGGTATTATTTCACAGTATTGTATACATTTTACTGATTAATAGTCAGGCTTTTGAATATTATTCTTGTCACATATTTCGTTGTTGTTTTGTTTCATTTGGTAAAGTACGATCTATTATCAAAGTATTGGGATTCAAGCGTTGAGCCAAAAACAACCAAGCACTCCTCAAAACCACACTAACTATTTGTTTTGTTTTTTAACGGTTATCCTGGTTGGATCAAATAATGCTACAAACTAAACCACCATCGTTAATTTTACTGTCAGACAGAGAGCGTAAAGTGAGCCTATCTCATCATCGATTTTGGCTCCCAAAAGAGCGAGCGAGCGAACAGAAGGATGATAAAAAAAATAGTTGTTATCGTGTTTCACATTTACACGAATTCCAACTTCGCGCGGTTATTATGAAACTGAATGCTACACGACGTCAAATTGACGGCTATTTTGAGGGATAGAGGAAGGGAAAGAGGGAGAGAGAGAGGATAGAGGGAGAGAGAGAGAGAGAGAGAGAGAGAGAGAGAGAGAGAGAGAGAGAGAGAGAGAGAGAGAGAGAGAGAGAGAGAGAGAGAGAGAGGGGAGACAGCAGGACAGCGGGACAGCGGGACAGCGGGACAGCGGGACAGCGGGACAGCGGGACAGCGGGACAGTGGGACAGCGGGACAGCGGGACAGCGGGACAGCGGGACAGCGGGACAGCGGGACAGCGGGACAGCGGGACAGCGGGACAGCGGGACAGCGGGACAGCGGGACAAGAAGGCAAGGAGAGATGATCGATCGAGGGAAAGAGGGAGACAGGATAGCAGAGAAGAAGGAAGTCAGGGAGAAAGGAGGAAGAGAAAATAGAAATAGGCAAAGATAGGATGACAGGGAGAGAGAGATACATAGAGATATAATCGAGGAAGATGGATAGAGCGAGAGAGATATTATATCTTTGTTTTCATGTTTAAGTAATACATAATGAAACAAAAAGTGGGACAAAAGACTCTCACATTCAACAAAAAGCAGAGAGACCCTCTCACGTTTGTCCTCGTACGAGAAGGGAAAGGTTATGAAATATTTAGAGATAAAATTTTACCAACGAAAAATTCCATTTAAAAAAATTACAATGTAAACATTCAAAATTTTTAATTAAAAAACTGTCTTATCAGAATGAAATGATTTTTTTTTAGTTGAAATATTCACACGTGATAAATGTTTGCAGTTAACACCACCATATTCGTTGTAAATTCTTCAATCAATTTATATGCGTTTACAGTGTTGTTATAGAATATATGTTATATATCGTATTTTTTTTTTAATATAAAATCAAGTTGATAAAATAACATATCATGCTATGAAAAGCTTTTGAAAAAAATTTATCACGTTGTTACTCTAACTGAAACATTTACAAGTTCCCAGAGTTGAAATATATTTCATTCTTTTATTCGCTCTCTTTTCCCTCTTATTTTGCACAATTTTAGAGGAAAAATGAGGGGAAAAAATGTACTTACGTCTTTTTTCCTCTTCTTGAGCATGAAATGTTAGAAATATTGTCTTCATTTTGAGCGAAGTGGAAATAAGATGTGTTTTATAGGTAAAAAGATTAGGTTTAGACTTGTAAAGGATGAATTGAAGACGTAATTTTTCAACTAGGATAATGTTATATAAATTGATGGTATAATATTTTAATGTCATTAAATAATAATATTTTTACTATTCAACATTTACAGGTACAGGGCCCAAAACAAATTTTATAGTACTATATAATATTTCCGTTATAAACAAAATTATGAAGCAATTCTAAGTAGTGAAACTCTTTGGTAGTTTCAAAACAAAACAAAACAAAACAAAACAAAACAAAACAAAACAAAACAAAACAAAACAAAACAAAACAAAACAAAACAAAACAAAACAAAACAAAACAAAACAAAACAAAACAAAACAAAACAAAACAAAACAAAACAAAACAAAACAAAACAAAACAATTATATTTCCAGTAAAATTGAAAATGTTAATTTTCAAGAATTTAGACTTTTAACTGATACAATTAACGATTATATACTTGTATTGGCGAATGGTTTAGGACGTCAAATTGAGAAACCTCGATACCAGAAAATTTCATCAACCTTCGGGGAATTCTTCCAAATAAACCACTTCTCGAGCGGTTTGTTTTAGGACGTCAGAGATTTGAAAGCGTATATATAGCGCTGATGGTTAAAGCGGCACCTTTGATAGTTGGGCTATATAGCCAATCAAATGCGCTTATCAAAGTCAGTATTGTGACATACCATGGTGTCGCGTTTGCGGCTGGTTTGAAATTTAGGTCATCCTTTCAATATATTTATATATCGTTATGTTAACATGAGCGACGACGGCGATGCGGCGCGATTTTTAACGTAAAAACCGTGAAATTCAGAAATTCTATGCGGTGAGCGAATTCGCCGGACATTATAGTGTTAATTACGATGCTCTTTTTTCTTCTAATCGCCAAATATGGCCGCCAATGAATGTTACAGCAAAAGCGCATTATTCGCGTCGCAGGCTGGAAATCGCTTATGTAAATCTACAATGATATTAAATTTATACTTTTCGTGAGGTAAATTCATACGGTAGGTAATTTTGTAGCTCTTATCTGACGTAATAAAATATGATACAATTTCAAAGGCTTTATATTATCATATACGCAGCAGTACTTGATATAGAAGAGTTTTAACTCACGAAATTCATATCTCATATTCCTTTTAGAGCAAAATATACAGAAGCAGTTATGAATATATATAGCTTCTTTTGAAATATTCAACTCCTCGCACATTATTGAAAAATTTATACGTTACATTCCTAAAAAAGGTAATAAAAAAATTGCTGTTATATTTATTGATGAATATTAAATTTTATTTTAATGCTTTAGAGTTATTTATTAATATTATTTTCATACAAAATAACAAATTTCAATATTAAAATTTCAAGTTTATTGACGTAAAAATGATAAATAAGAAATTTATTGGTTGCTTTTAGAGTTGACAACACTCTATCGTATTTCCCTGAAGATTTTTTTTTTTTTTTTGCTCGTCGATTTGCGTGCTGCCGATACCACAGTGACATTAATATAATGTTCGTTCACACAGCTTATAGCGTTGACGTGTGGTGACATATAGAAGGAGAAGACTCATTTGTCATCATTCGATGGGAGAGGGGTCATAATCCATGCAGAATGTAAGAGAGAAATAGTGAGAGAAAGGAATGAGCAATTGAGAGATTATAGCGAAGAAAAAATCTATATGTAAAAAAAAAAAAGTCTAGATAGGGTCGCGACGGTGAGCGCTGAAGGGTCTGGGCGTGAGCCTGCCTGGAGCCGCCGTCGGTGCAGATCTTGGGGGTAGTAGCAAATTCTTTAAAAAGAAACAAAGGTATATTTAAAAGCAAGTGAAATCCTAATTGAAAAATTACGTCTTCAACTCTACATTTACAAGTCTAAATCTAATCATTTTATGTCTAAAACACATATAATTTCCTCTTCGCTCAGAATGAGGATGAAATGAAGACAATATTTCTAACATTTTATGCTCAATAAGAGGAAATAAGACTTAATCTCTTTTTTTCCTTTAAAATGGTGCAAAATAGGAGAAAATTTGACGAGGAGAGATAACGAATAAAAAATGAAATTTATTTCAACTCGGGAGTGAGTGAGAAAAAGAAAAAAAGAATGAGAATAAGTGAATGAAGGATTAATAATAGCAAAAAAAAGTATATGGAGAGAAAGGAGTTAAAGATAAAGGTAAAGGTGAAACCGAGGAGGAAATCTAGCCTACCTCTCTGGATAAAAGAAAGCGAAAAGGATAAAAAATTGGAGATTCAGAGAGAGAAAGCTGTAGACGTGAGAGAAATGATGAAAAGAGAGAGAGAGAAACAGATGAGAGTGATACTACATGGGGCGTGAGAGAGAGAGAGAGAGAGAGAGAGAGAGAGAGAGAGAGAGAGAGAGAGAGAGAGAGAGAGAGAGAGAGAGAGAGAGAGCTATGGGCGTGTGGGCGTGAGACAGTGAAAAAGAGAGAGGGAGAGAGGTGAGAGTCGGGGTCGTGACAGGTCGTCGTGCATGACATCCCATCAGATCAAGCCCCCCCTCCTCACTATGAACCCAGCCCTCGCTATCAATCTCCATACGACATGCATCATTAGCTCAAATCGACGTTGTTCAGATAACGACCCTCACAAAAGTGCAATATTTTTTTGAAGTTCATAAAAAAATAACTCTGCAAGCTTTTGATAAGGCCTATGTCGTCATATATAAATCACGTTAACAGCTAAATTATAAAATAATGTCTAAACATAAATTTATTTATAAATAAGTTTTTATGGGAAACATTGATAAAATAAATCGATAATAAATCTTTTGAGAATTTTTTTATGTACGTGGAAAAGATTAATATAAAAAAAATATATACTTCAAATATTGATATTTGACGAAAAAAGTAAAAAATATTGTTCAAAATAATGGTAACTAGCGCCAACAATGCCATTACGTTCTGTACTCTGGTGGGATAAATCAGGAACTACGTCGTCTCATGATTAACATTGAAAAAATCTTCATCGGACAGAAATTATAAACAATGTTTTGTTACAACCAAAACTTTGATATAAAAATATTTTGTAATATTATTTTAGCATAAGGAAACTCCCTATACTTTACATTAATGCTTCGTTTAACTAATATATATATATATATATATATATATATATATATATATATATATATATATATATATATATTACAATTTGTTTTTTATGACATCTATTTAATTAATAAGGGAAAGTTTAAAACAAAAAATATTAATTTCAATTAAGTTGGTAAAGTTCAATTATTACGATGATTGTCCTTGAATAGTTTGCAGTGCGAAGTAATTAATGTTCGGAGGTGTGGGGGGGGTGCTAAAGGCCAACGTGTTCAATTAAGATGGCATGCAGTTTCTCCAACACGACTTACCAAGAGCCGTAGGGATCATAGCCACACGGTAACACGTCTAGTCTCATTACTTAAGTAGTGTACTTAAATAAACTAGAAGCCACAGTAGACATCTTGTCTCATTACTTAAATATTGTTCTTGAACTGAGCAGGAGTATTTCTTATAGTTGTTGTTTACGTTGTCATTACTTAAAGTACTGTACTAGTCTCGTGTCTATTCTCGTTATTAAAGAAGTGTACTTAAACGAGTAGAACAGCCACAGAATATAACGTATATTATAATTACTTAAGTACCGTACCTAAATGAACTGATGGCTCAAGGATCATGCCTCTACAGTTAACACGTATAGTCTCGTTATTTAAGTATTATACTTACAAGTTAGACGAATTGTAAAAAGATAATTCTTTGTACTTGTCAAGTCTATTCTCATTAATTAAGTATAGTGTTTTTAAGGCAACTGAGAACCTGGCAACTGGGTGAATGAACACTTTAGTGAATGGACTGCTCAACAATCTTTTTCATTTGCCCCATGGGCTGTTTTGTTTTTAATTTTGACTATAATATATGTGTTATATTACTTAATATTATTGTACAGTGCCCATGAAAGATACAATAAAATTAAATAAAATAAAGCACATATCATTTTTATAGTTGCCTTGTCCACACTCGATATTTAAGTACTCTTGAAGTAGTTTTGCTCTTCTTTATTAGAAGAAGTTACGTTAAGTTAATTACATACTGGGGTCATTCTGTTTTACCAAATTTGAAAATTTAAATACCTCTTCCTCTTATAGTATTAAAGGATTCCTGCTCCTACCTAATTATGAGAAACTATACTGAGATAATTAATTATCACGTCTTTTCTTTATATTTAAGAACTCGGGAAGTATTCTTGTTTCTACTTATGAAAACGGATAGTATAATTATTTGCAAACTTCCCACTTTATAATTAAATAATTCCCCTAATAATTGAGAATTCTTGCTCTTCCTTATGAGAAGCCACTGTGAGTTACCAAGTCCAAACGTGATATTTAAATACCCTGCTCAAAATTCCATTTCCTTCTCCTTTTGAGAAAAATAATTCAGATGTCACGTCCAAACTCGATACTTAACTGTTGTACTGAACCAGCTGAAATTCATGTGATTTTTATACTGAAAAATTAAGTACTAAAATTAATCTCCTTAGAAAACTATTAAATATTACAGGATATATAGTACACCGAATTTTTATTTTTGCTACTTCAAACTCAACACTAAAGTACTATACTTAAATTTTTGAAAAGATGTTTAGAAGGGACATTGCATCAATCTCTATATCCCTACATGCTGACTATGCTTTACACCTTTCTAAGAAGCCTCCAAGTTTCCTCCAAGTGTTAATTCGATTCCTTAGTCATCACTTTAACACATTCTAAAGATGGACTCGAGTAATTAGTCCTAACGAAGGTGCATTGACCAAAGGTTTATTCAACTCTAGCAATACCAAAGAAGGGAGGGGGGGGTTGATACGACCTGTAACTCTTTAAAAGTGGGGGGGGGGAATGTAAAATATTGCCCTAAAATTTTGAAAATTCCCTTCCCCCCCCCCTTCCATCCCCCCGTGTGACAGAAAAGTGCCTTGGTAATGCAAGAGTTAATACACTGAACCTTCTGTTTGCGTCTATTTTCTTTTATTGATTCGTTCAATAGGAAAATTACCTTCCTGTGTTCTCCTTAAGGTAGGTCAGAGTTCATCACGTGATTTATTAACCAATCATGGAGGGTCTACAGATCAAGTGACCAATCACGTTACAGATCACGTCAAGAGGATCGCAAAGGCTATTTCTTGTAGTTTTCAAACTGCAGAAAAGTTGCAGTATACAAGATATGGAAGTAGAGTGGAATCTTCCATTGTAATATAATTTCCATTAACATATTTTTATATAAATAATAGTTCTTGTTTCTTATAAACCAGTGAGATGTTGTTTTTAGTATTGAAAATCTGTAAAATAAAAGTCAAATTTACATGGTAAGAAAGATATATGGTGTCTCTTAATAAAATTTTGCTAAATATCAGTGCATTCTTATAATCAGGGTATTTTAACCATTATATTTCAGGTGTTTAGTTACGTGTATTCAGTATGATTTAAATCCCCTCAATTTAAGATATCAAGAATACAATACATTATACTTATACTCACAAATTGTCAGAGGAAAAAACTTACGAGTGTTCCACTTGCTTGTAGAGGTGCGTTTAAACAACCTGTAACTTGGCAAGTGATACTTATAAAATCGTTAAATCTGTGGTAAAATTTTGTAACTTAATGTAAATTCAAAAACTTTCTCTCCATCTTGCCTTTTAGTTATACAACTTGTACAGCACCAAAGCTGTAACGGTTGCATAAAAAACAGGGGCAAAATGGAAATACTATTTTTTTTTTTTTAATCCGACTCGACTGAAATTAAATTTATTGTACAGTTCAACTACTGGAAGACAAAAACCGGAAGTAGCCGGAAGTGCGAGGTTTCTGAACTTACTATAATTCAGTTTTGAATCTGAAACTTTGCAGAGATATTTATGTTAGGGATTATAACCTATCTGCAAAGTCTTATTAGAGTTTTCATGTTCATAGTTCAAGCAAAATCCTTCCACTTCCGGCTATTTCCGGTGGTAATATTTCATTTATTGAACTGTATTATATTACATAAAACATTTTTTAAACTTTTGTTTATATTGCGCAAGTCAGATAACCATAAGATGAGGCGATGAAGCGGTATAATTTTTTTAAAAGTCGAGACTTTCTGCTACAGGTTTCCATGGTTTCTTGTAGATAATGAACGCGATTCACGAAGCACTTAAGCCAGATTTTTAACCACGTTTAGCTTAACCACGTTTAACTTAAGCTAAACGTATAAGTTAGAAACCTGGCTAATTAACTGCTTCTTGAATCGCGCTCAATATTTGTAATGACGGGAAGTTTGAATTAGGATTTTTTGGAGTTTTTTTATAGCAATACTGTAAGTTTGAATGCTTTCACTAATAGCAGAATATTCTGTAGTAAGCTAACATATTATAAATAAAATATAAAAAGGAAGTAGATCAATTTACAAAAAGGTTCATGGCATCATTACATTGCCTTCACATTTAATCAAGTGTTTGTAACATGTTCAATCATTGGTAATTTGCAATGACTGCCTCTAGATCCGAGGTTTAACGGAAACACCCGAATTGGATGAGACAGTCTCTGTAAAGTATCGTAACGTAAAAGCCTCTTGAATTTTTCCACTCTCTCACAGACTTTGTAAGAACACTTTAATCCTGTCCTAGGCTTAAGTAGCCCGTATGGACGGTGCTCATTAGTCCGTCTCATTCACAGCTTAAGTCTGGCACGCAGACACGTCAAACTTTACCAATCCTCAAGAGTAAGAAGTCGCACCTCAAGCCTTGCTAAACTACACGGTAATAAATTTTCGGACAAATGAAAGTGTAGTTGATATTTTTGTTTGTTGATTATATTCGGAATTTTCACCAAAAAGCATCGATTGTACAAACTTAATATTTTAGTAAAATTTCAACTAAAATAACAATAATAAAAAAAGTGCATGTAGTTTTTCTATAATATTTCATCCTCAGTTGACGTAATCTCATCTTTTTTAATTGAAATGTTACTTCAGATGATTAACGTTAAATAAAGATAGACTAAGAAAAGTTAGAAAATATTATTATTTTTTTTTTAACTCGAGATATTGGTATATAATATAAGTAGTGGGTATACTGTAGTGGTTGTTATATAAAAAAATTATCATGTAGTCCTGTTCACAAGTTTGAAAAATATTGGTGAGTAATGATAATAAATCATTTGTTAAAAAATTACGTCTTCATCTCACCTTTTACATGTCTAAATCTAATCTTTTTACCTCTAAAACACATCTTATTTCCTCCTCGCTAAAAACGAGAATGAAAGGAAAACAAAATTTCTAACATTTTATGCTTAGTAAGGTCTCGTCTCTTTCCCCTTTTTTCTCCTCTAAAATGGTGCAAAATAGGAGGAAATTAATAGAGAGGGCTTAATAGCGAATAAAAGATGAAATTTATTTTCACCCGGGATAAATTAATTAATTGTTTATTAAGAAAATGCTGAAATTTAATTTATTCAATTTAACTTGGGCATTGTCTTTTTTTTTTTTTTTTTGCCTGGCTGACCGTTTACAAAAAAATAATTATGGATCTGAGAGCATTGGATATTTTTGTGCTAATGCTAAAATTTCGTATACTGTACTTATAACATATTAGATACAGGTATAGAAATAAAGAATGACTTCTATTCAACTCTACTCCTCTCTCCAAGCCATCTCAGGTAATTAACTATTCCCTTGACAATGTACACACGTTTTAATAATTTTATGTAAAGAAATTTCAATGCAAACAAAGAAAGTTTGAATAGCTGAAAGTTTCACTTCATTAGGCAGTACTATAATCACAAAAATTTAATATTTCCATTTAAAATCATCAAAGAAAAAATATAATTCTGTGCATATTAAAAGATTTTTATTTAAAAAATATTCTGCGAGTCCTCTATAATAAAAAAAATCTTTAATTACATACATTATGTAGACAAAAATTAATTCTTCTTTTCAACAAAAGAGAAAAATAAAAGTTCTTTTGTTAAAATATTTGAATATATTTTTTTAGGAATAATTTTTAATAACCATGCGCAGTAAAAATCAATATTTAAATATTCATCTCAAGTTCTGAATTTATTTGTCTTTTAAGTTCAGAGTTGCTGTAGATATGTACTTCATTCACTTATAGCTACTCTTGGTAAATACACAAGTAGATGAATAATTTGGTAAGGATAACATTAACTTTTGCATCAGCTAATTGATAAGAACTATGATATTCCATTAGTGTGTTTGTTTTAAATAAGCTAAAGTGTTCTCCAGATGTTATATAAATATTCAGATTGCGAAATACGCAAATTTTTGCAAAAAAAAAAAATCTTAATATACTAAAAGGTTTTCTACATTTCACTTAAAGATATTAAAATACTTATACACTATTTGCCTTGAAATTAGCTTAGTTTCTTTGGTCAAAGATTATTTAATAGCAGTTGTAGGTTTATTTAAGATAATAAAACAATGAAGTATTGACATCAAATTTTTTATTGCAGAAATGGATAGAAGGTGCAAAGTTATGCCACTTTGATTTCTTTATATTTTTTAGAGTTCGGGAAGTATTTTTAAAAAAATTTTGAAAGTACAGAGTTCTTAATTTAATAAAAGGATAGGACCTAAAAGGGGCGTGGGTTCAAATCCAACCTCGGCAAAATTTTTACCAATACTTCCTGGATTCTTAAAAATCTGAAAAAAATCTGACAATGAGTGGCATAACTTTGCAGGCTCAAACTATTTTTGTAATAAAAATTTTTGAGGTTGATACTCCACTGTATATTCTGAGAACACAAAAGAATGGTTAAGATCTCAAAATCAACCCTGTTAAATTCAACGAGATTTTCACAAAAATTTTAAGTCATCAATAGGTGGCATACAAATTTTGAAGTGAATCTGTCTTATCAGTTTTATAAAAATTGAGGTAGATTGGCCTTATGGACTGAAACTAGAAATAGAGCTATTGTGAGAAAACCACCCCTTTGATTTGGCCGAATCATAAACGATTAAATTTTAGAACATTAAATAATTTATAAAATTATTATTTGATTTGTTCTTTTATGACTCCAAAGTAGCTGAGGTGAATCGTTAATTTTATTAAAAAAATTAAATTACATTTCATATAAAATAAATTAAAGGTTTAATTTATAATGATGATCCTTTTAAATGTACTTTCCCACCTTTGCATGCATGTATAATTAAAACAATAGGGGAAGTAAAATCTAGGCCATGAATATAAATATTAGAGATTAATAAAATATTTAATACGATCGTTTTTAATGAAAGAACAAATCTTTTAATTCTACATCTTTCATAATGAGTTATAACTTAGGCTTACAACATATTATTCTCTTAAAGGTGAACTGAAGGGATTGCTTTTTTTTCCCTTTAGGGAACCTTAAATTACCTATCCCATCCATCTGCACTAATTTTTTCATGGCTGATACTTATTGTGCTGCTGTAGGACAATTAGTGAAAAAGTGAAGTTGTGACGTATTAGCGACGGTTGGTTGACTTAAAACTCGCCGCCGTGAAAAAACACACGAGCGACCGCGGAAACTGCCGAGAGAGTGGCGATCGCGAGCCGATCGCCGCTCCCTCGGCAGTTTCCGCGGGCGCTCGCGGTCGCTCGTGTGTTTTTTCACGGCGGCGAGTTTTAAGTCAACCAACCGTCGCTGATACGTCACAACTTCACTTTTTCACTAATTGTCCTACAGCAGCACAATAAGTATCAGCCATGAAAAAATTAGTGCAGATGGATGGGATAGGTAATTTAAGGTTCCCTAAAGGGAAAAAAAAGCAATCCCTTCAGTTCACCTTTAATAATATATTCTAAATGTATACCCTAGTTGAAAAATTACGTCCACAACTCATCCTTTAAACGTTTAAACCCAATCTTTTTACCTCTAAAACACGTTCAAAGTGAGGATAAATTGAAGACAATGGGCGCGATTCACGAAGCAGTTAGCCAGGTTTCAAACCACGCTTAGCTTAACCACGTTTAACTATACCTGTTTTACGTGTTAAACCACCTAGTTAAACGTGTTTAAGCTAAACGTGTTTAGAAACCTGGCTAACTGCTTCGTGAATCGCACCCATATTTTTTTTGTTTACATATTATGCTTAATAAGAGGAAAGAAGACGTAATCTCGTATTTTTCTCTCTTTTTTTTTACTCTAAAATGGTGCAAAATAGAAGGAAATTAGGCGAGGAAAGAGCTTAATAGAGAATATAAGATGAAATTTATTTTAAATGGTGTTCTGTTAATGTATTTCCTATTCTAAATGTAACTTAAACACAGTCTCGAGGGATAATACATAATAGATTCTAATATAGGTAAGGTATATTGCCTACTAATTTGACATATCATGTCAAATTAGAAAGAGTAACATCCCAATTAAATTCATTAAATGAAATTAAGCAGCATCACAGTTTGATATAGAATGGCAGGCCTTTTATAATATACAAACTCCCTCTCTTTCCTATTTTATTTCCGTATTCAAATACGACAATGGAAACATGGTAGTAGACTCGTTGCCTTAATTTGCATATCAAAGTACTTGAAATTCATCCATCTTGTAGCCTACCCTACATTTCTTAACTTTACACAAAGTTGTAAGAAACAAAGTTTAGTCATGTAAAATTTGTAACACTATTTAAAAAAAAAAATGTTGAATAAATAAAAGATTACTACTAGTATTACCAAGCGATTTTTTGTCTCACGTTTTACCAAGAGGGGGGGGGGGTGGAGGGGAGGGGAAGTCGACCCGCTATTTAAATAACACGTTAAATAAATAGTTAATTTTCTTTTGTCAAATGTTTTTGTTGCGGAATTGCATTGCTGGGTGGCTATCCCTATACATTTTTTTTTTCAGATTTTCGTAGAAGTACGGTATTTTACACTTTTTTCCCGCTTTTAACGATTGACGGGTCGTCTTGACCCCCTCCCCTCCTTTTGATTTTCACTACGTTCACATGACGATGTTTAAGGTAGAGATAATGCCGATCAGCTGTTTTTTTAGCTCCATTTGATAACATGTAAACCTTAGCAAATTCACAAAAATTCTGAATATTTTTTCAGAGGCAGATATTTGTGCCTAAAAGCCATAGAAAAAAATTTCAAGACAATTTAAAGAGCTGATTTTTTTAATTATTGTTTGTTTTTTTTAAATTTTCAGCATAGAGCTTTTCCATGGGGAGACAAACTAAAGACTTAATTAGAAAAAAATCAGCTCGTTAAATTGTTTTGAAACTATTTCTATAATGGCTTTTAGGCACTAATATCTGCCTCAAAAAATTTCAGAATTATTGTGAAGTTGCTAAGGTTTACATGTTAATCAAATGGAGCTAAAAAAACAACAACTAATCAACGTTATCTCTATACCTTATTAATACGGATCCGTTGACGACGCCTCATAAGAATAACATTATCCATCGTCAACGGATACGTATTAAACACCGTCACGTAAACGTAATGATTGGGTTTATATATTCACTTAAATACAAATTGTTTAAAAATGTATAAATATTTTTATTCTAAGTGTAATTTATCTTTAAGATATCATTAATAATATTCGTAGAGACTTGTCAAAATATTAGGTTGGGTAATAAAATGTTTGGCATAGAAAAATAGCCAAGCTAGAGTTTGGATTAAAGCCAACAAAATGGCTTTTGCTTCGTTCGTAAAAGTAACAAACCTGCCGCTCTTTTGGCTACTGCTTACTTTTTTTAAGCTGAAAAAAAGAAGAAGAAAAAAATATTGAATATATGTGACTTTACAATTCCAGATAATAGATTTTTTTTATAATCTTTGAATAAATGGCTATAGAAAATATGAGTTGATATCTTTAAAGACATTAATTTTATTTGTCGTATAAATTATTTTGAATTATAGTTTTCAAATACAGAATCTTAAATACATGCGAGAATAAATACATTAATTGGAATTTAGTAATTTATAGGACATTTTTTTTTATTTTTTCTCGTATTTTTCTGAAAAATAACACATTATTTTTTAGGATTCTGGTACGGGAGTTTTGATTAAATATTATAATTTAATTTTTTACAAAAAAATTTAGCCCATCAATTTCCATTACAGAATAAAACTAAAAAATATTTAGAATTCGATTTATTTATGTGTACAGATTATAGAATTATGAAGTATTTACAGCTTTATTATTATTTTTTTATTTTGATTTTCACTCAACATATTGCAAAATAATAGCCAACAATGGCAATATAATAATGTAATCTAATTTTTATGGTTATTATATAATTAAAATTACATTATCATTATATACAAAAAACAAACAAAGAAAATATAATAAATGAACCAGCTTTTTTAAAATCCATTATTTTAAAATTATAAATAAATTTATTTAACTCCATTTAGAGATAATAAAAACACTAGACAAAAAGAATTATTTTATAAGCCTGTAGAGTTAATACGATTACATAATAATATAAAAACAGTAGCTATTTTTTAAAATTAATTTATCATATATTAAACTTAGTGTAATATAAATGGTGTACTAGATAGGTCGTAATAAAGGGACATGCACTAGAGTAATGGTACCAATATAAAGTAATTTAACTGGAGCATGTCCATACCATTAACGACAGGCTTGAACGTTCCGAAACATGCATCGGTAAATAATATAACCACCCACTATAATATATACTGTATATGCTAGGATACGCTTAATTTAACTTCGTGAGAGTGACGAATGACTATCATAAATTAGTAATGAATATAATATAGAATTTTTAATTATATTATAAATAATTACTATCTACAATATAATCATTTTATTATCTATAATATTTATACATTAATTTGAATATAATTATAAAATGCTAATATTAATTAACATTAATTTCAATAAAATACATTTTTTTTTCTTTGATTTATTAATTTAAATTTAAGTCTAATCTGGAATATTATTGGATTATAAAACAAATATTATAATTAAATTTTTGGTGGGTAATTATAATAAAATCTTCAAAGGAAAAAAATGTTTATGATGAAGTATAAAAAACAATTTCCTTATTAACTGACTTTAAAAGTTTTTAAATTTTAATCAATAAATTTGTTTTATTTCAAAGGAGTTAGTTAATTAAGAAAAGGAAGTTGAAAGGAATTTTTATTAAATATAAAAAAAAAAATATTTTTAAAAACAACTTTTCTTATCATTTCATAAACAAAGAGCTAAAAACTAAAGAAAATCTTTCACTGAAACAACTCCCTGTGACATAATGGGAGTATGTCGTGGCTATATGTAGGGAGAGAGGGAGAGAGAGAGAGAGAGAGAGAGAGAGAGAGAGAGAGAGAGAGAGAGAGAGAGAGAGAGAGAGAGAGAGAGAGAGAGAGAGAGAGAGAGAGAGAGAGAGAGAGAAATAAAACATATCTTGACACTCGCGGTATGTGGTCTCAACAATATCACTACAAAAACAAAACATAAAAAGTAAACAGACCCAACCACATGACCCTGGTGGAGACTCCAAGATAACGACAGTAAATTTACGATCTCTCCCGCTGACACAGTGAAGGAAAAGATACTTTGTGCTTGGTGATGATTATCATTACAGAATCTTCTTACTTGCAATGTAACGAGATTTTTACTATCTAAAAAAACAACAAACTTGGGTACAACTTTTGAATAATTTCTGTAATGATATGAATATATTTATATAAAAAATATCTAGTATGAGCAAGGAAAATGTAAAATATAACAATGTTGCATGACTTGCATTTCAAAGTCTTCATTTATTTAAAGTTGAATGTCTTGAAAATTTATTCAAAATCATTTTCTTTAAAGTATATATTATATAATATTCAAAGAAATGGAATCTCAACTTTAAAATAATTTTCATTTTATTAGAAATATTGTTAAATAATTTAATTGAATTAAAAGTATAATTAATTTGATAGAAATGTGCATAAATTAAATTTATAGCTGAATAGCATTATTAAAAAGTTTATATTGTATAATATAAAATCTCTCGCATTATTTTGATTAGCTCTGAAATAGCTTTTTATAGTAAATTGTAAAAAATATTTTTTTTTAATTCAATTTTATTTCAAAGAATAAAAATCATTTCAAATTTTTGCTTTCTTAACCAAACACTCAATTTAACTGCACTATAATATAAGTGCTAGTAGTCTCTTATTGAACTTAAAACGTATCACATATCATTGTTAATGATTCGTAAATACCTTTATAAAATACATACAGATGCATGGGATAATCGTTGCAGTTTTTTGTATTTTTTCATTGAGTTCATTTCCGTCAATAGACTTTTCAATTCAGCTGATTTTTTTCACTATCCTATCTAAAACTATTTTATAAAAAAAAAGTAAATAAATAATTAAAAAAGTGAATTCCAGTATTTACCAAAGAATAAGATTTTTGTAGGGCAAATTGATTTACGGATTCGAAAAACATTGTGTAAAATTTAGATTTTTTACTTCATTTTGAACAGAAAACATATATAATTAATACAATCACGGTTGGGCTTAAAATAATTGTATATAATATTATATTTATTAAAAAAAAAACACTTTGCTTTATTTTCAAGTGCAATATGGACCTCAGCAACACAAAATATAAATGAGCATCACGAAGCATTGAAGTCTCAATATATATAGCTTTAAATATACCCCAATTATTAGGTTATTAAGCTGACTAGTGCGTATTCCATATATACAGTATTACATTATATAGCTTTAGTATACACAAGGTTTTGTTAGCAGCATGATGAGAGGAGGCTTTGAATGCTAATCCAAGCTTAAGTTAGTCTAAAGCTTGTAGAATTATTCAAACTGTTTAATATTTAATAGTCTACAATCATTGGTTGAAATATATAAACTCTGCTTCTCATTGGTTGAAATTTAAGTCGAAATCTTACGAAAACAGCCGAGTTTAATATGAAATGTTGGTCACAAATAATTCAGTCCACCAAGGTATGTGGCTTAACAAATTAGCAGATGAGTTGGTGGCATTTTAGTTTAAACGTCGCAGACAAACGCTTTGAGGTTTGTATTATACTTGGAAATGTATGTGTTATAAACACCATTATGTAAATATCACAAATTATTATAATGACAAAGTAATATGACATAAGAATTTTCACACTTTACAAACTTTATATTAACATAATATTATTATAATTATGTATTCATACTGTATATATTTAATTTAAAATTATTGTGATTCTCATTTTATTTTGAAAAAATACGGAGTAAAAATCTTTGTAAGTTTTATATTATATTTACAACGGACTTATGTCTGTTCTTACGAAATGTACAGTCGTCGCCTCGAAAAATTTCCCTTTTGCAACCTTGTCAATCAATATGCCCTGTGTTATTTTCATGAGGCATGGTGATTAACAAAGTCGCAAAGGAAAATTTTCTAAGGAGACGATTGTACTAAATAGTACTAAACTTTTTGACCTTACCCTAGTTGAAAAGTTTCGTCTTCAAGTAATCCTTTACACGTCTAAACTTAATCTTTTAACGTCTTTTTATCTCAAAAACATATATTACTTCTCCCTCGATCAAAGTGAGGATAAAATTGAGACAATATTTCTAACATTTCATTCACAATAAAAGGAAATATAACGTAATCTCGTCTTTTTACCTCTTTTTTACCTCTAAAATGGTGTAAAATAGGAGGGAATTAGATGAATAGAAAGCTTAATTTTAGCGAATAAAAGATGAAATTTATTTCAACTCGGGTATCATTATACTCGTAATATATCAATGGTTTCAATAGCAGCTTTTGGTAATATATCAAAAAACATGAGATTGCTGAAAAGTATAGGAAATTAGGATTTTATTTACAGTGGATTCATGCGTGCGATTCACAAAAAAAAAAAAAAAATAGCCAGGTTTCTAACCACGTTTAAGTATACCTGTTTTATCAGCTAGTTAAACGTGGTTAAGCTAAACGTGCTTAGAAACCTGGCTAACTGCGCCATGAAAAGCGCCTATTATCCATTATGGGTATTATACTTACCGATATAGTATGTGCCTATAAATTCGATGCAAAAGGACTAAGAATTTTTTACCAAGAAAATGTTAGGGCAATTTTAAGTACAACTTAATAACTCCTTTTGCACTTTAAATTTCTGTGCTAATTCCTGTGTTAATATCTCCTCTTAATTATTATTTCAGAGATCAATTAGAATGAACTTGTCAGATTATCTCGCACTCAAACTCCTAAAGTACGGCAACCTGCATTACTTGGACGTTCAAAAAGTTGCATACTTTTAGGGGTTTGAAATCATTTTTATATATAACATAAATAAAGCAACAAATTAATGACTGATTTTAATGGATTTTTTATAAGTTTCGTTCGCAGCTTTGTTACGCCATTATCGCATTTACATGGTAATTAACAAGGCTACAAAATGGAACTTTTTTTTATAAAAGGATACATCCCTAAGAGTTTACAGCTCATGGCGGGGTAATGGGTAAAGTTAAGGAAAGGAAAAGATGGTGGCTACGGCCTCTCACAGCATTCCTCGAGGTGAGACTGAGGGAACCGTGGAAAACCTCAGTCAGGACGGACACCTCTACTTTTTTTCAATAGACCAAAGAGATGTACAATGCCTGGGGAACCACACACAAGTGCATCACTGCACTTGGTGGAAAGCGAGACGAATTTACTCTAGAAAGGGAGCAACGTAATATTTAATTGAAACGGTCACCCATCCAAGTACTAACTACGCTCGACGTTGACCTAACGAGAACCGGTCAATGCTCAGTGCCACGCTCAACCTCTTTCCTTAGGGATGAGTGTAATGAAACCTAATCTTTAAACTGGATATTTTTTTCATCTATATATTTTTTTTTATTTTAATTCAGCAATTCTACAACAAACAAAGAAACAAATGAGTATAGAAAAACTGAATTTTTTTTTAATTAAAGATTCGATTTGTAATGTTCTTTTTTTTTTTTTTACTTAATTAAATTTATTTTTATTGTTTTGTTTTTCTTTTGCTCTAATTATTTGCACTTTTTAATAAGTAGTTTCAACTTTCAAGAATTGCTTTATTTTCTAGTATATATTATAATATGATACTTTGTATTGTCGTAAAAGTAGTAAAATTTAATACTTTTTCATCAACATTTTTTGTTCAATAAAAACTATTTAACTATATTTATATTTTCCTATCGGTGTGAATATTATTTGAAATATACAAAGTTTATAATAATTAATTTAATTTAAAACTTTGAAATTACAGTAATTATTTCATTCAACAATGTAACAAAGAAAGTAATAACTTTTTATATTCATTATAAAACTTTTCTTTGTTTAAAATTTCAACTTTTTAATTTTTGTATACTTTCGCTTGTCGACACTCATTTATTTTCGCGTCAACGAGAGCCGGACGGAAGGCGCACTCGTTGCAATTACAAAGTCTCCCTCCCCCCTCCCCTCCCCCCCCCCCCTCTCTCTCTCTCTCCTCTCTCTCTCTCTCTCTCTCTCTCTCTCTCTCTCTCTCTCTCTCTCTCTCTCTCTCTCTCTCTCTCTCTCTCTCTCTCTCTCTCTCTCTTCCTCTCCCCCAGCCACTTGGCACAAACTTTAATTCCTTTGTTTCCCTTTCACGTATAGAAGTGGCGGTTCGGGCCACTCGGACAAAACTCGTGCTGTTTATTTGCTTGCAGTATTTGGAAACTAAAACAGTAAACATCATTAATTAAAATTTAATGTTTTTTTTTTTTTTAATTTTAACATTTCAGGACTCTCTCCCACTAGATATCGCATTAGTTCGCAGCGAATGATAAAAAAAAATAGAAACAGATGCGATCAGATATAGCCGCGCACACAGCTTCGTATCGTACGATACCATACAATAAAAGCAGTGTGCAATCCGCCTTAAAGCTTAATAATTTTAATTATTATTTTATACGAAAGGAAAATTTCATTATTTTAATAATTTCTGAATATTCTGTTGCTTCTTACGTAAAGTAGTACACATAAAGATGTATGTAATTAAAAATATTCGTGTAACATTGCAGTTATATCTTTAAAATAAATAATTCCTATTATTTATTATTTAATAAACATAATATATACCCTCCATTTTATTAACAAATAAGAATATTACAAGTCTTTAAAATACAGTAAGTTGCATTTTTTTTATGCAAAATAATATACTAACAACGCTACGAAGTAAAAAATAACCTTGATAACGAACTGTTATAGTTAACACAACTCCTTCTATCTATTGCAACAAGCGAGAAAATGTGACTATAACATTTCACGTGCTAAAAAGCAATAAACATTATTTACTACCTTTCAAACAATATCAGTATTTTTTTTAAAAAAAGCGCCTACAAATATATATGTGGTATTTCATGACAAGAATTTTAAAGATCGATTTCTAAAGCAATAAATCACGTATATGTACGAGAGTGGAGATTTGATACGTACACTTGAATCATTCGTCCAAACCTGTGACGTCACACTCGCGTGACAGATTTGATTGATGCCATGGTTTTGGATCAGCTGTCGGAACATGTGATCGATCAAATATTAAACCTTGCCAGCTGGCCCGGTCAGATCTATCTTTTGAAAGTATGAATTTTTAATACACAGTCTTTTCTCAGTTTTCTCTTCTGTCAGTTGCATAAACATGAGCTGAAAAGAAGAGAGAAGGACAGGTGAAGCCTCAAAATTGGACTCAACACAAGAAAGAATATACATCGAAAGTGCCATGGATAGGACCATTTTGGAATCTTATTTTCATCCTGCCCTATACGTCTTCTTATTCTTTTGTGTCTCATACTCACGTTTGAAATCACGTCTCTCCCTCCTGCCCTCTCTCTCCCTCTCTTTCCTCTCTCTCTCTCTCTCTCTCTCTCTCTCTCTCTCTCTCTCTCTCTCTCTCTCTCTCCCTCACACGCTACCGTTCATAGACATGACGTGAGCACTCAGTCCACCACTCTCCCAATCTCACGTTTCTTCCGGGTTAAAAACTACACGTGATATATCGAGAAAGAAAATATTTCTGAGTGTTTCGACTTCTTTTTTATGTTTCTTCTATCAATATATGTATATTTGATTTCCTGTCAATGTATATTTCAAATTCTTATTTGTACATTTGTAAAATCTTATTTATACTACAAAAATATAACATAAAAATATTTTACATTCCTTTCAATTCCTAATTTTTATAGAATTTGTAAAGAATACAAATTTATATTTTAATTTAAAGAAATGTTCTGACATTTTTCACTTCATAGCGTGTTGATGAATGATATTTGCTCCGCACATTTTGATGAAGGAGGGGGGGGGGGGGGAGACGGTGACAGCCTGGCCTGACATCGGGGGGTCAGGGGGGGGGGGGGTCACCTCATTCACTGCGGGAAATTAAGTTCCCTTCCGCTCATTTGAAAGCAACATCAGAAAAATGAATTACACTCGTTTATAAAAGTGACACTTGTACAATAAGAATAAAAGTGTCGCCCTAAGCTCATGGTACCGTACCGTGTTTAATGTAATATATTAAATTGTAGCAGCAAAAAACTTTGCACTGTATCTCCTTTTTTAAGTAAAAATATTTTATGTAATATTTCACATTGACGTCATTTGAGCCGCGGTGTTTCGTACTTATGTCTAATTTTAAAGCCTGACATTTTACAGTAGAATTGTAATATTTACATGAACATAGAAAAGCTACTAATTAAAATTTAGCCTCATAACTTAATTTGCATTATATGCATACTGTGTGGATTGTAAAATATTTTTGACTTATTAATATTTTATTTTCATCATTCCTTATAAAAATCCCTTAATATATGTTTGTTAGTTTAAAATTGTAGTTAAATCACGAAACAAGAGAACAGTAGCTCTAGAATAAATCAACAACCCAAACATGAAAATTTGCTAATTGGTAAAAGTAATTGGTAAAAGATCTCTGTATATGAGACACCACGATCTGTCATAATCAAAGTTCAATATTAAGATCAAATTTTGATTTTATTTAACCAATGAATTACGTCAATATAAAAAAATAATATAGAAACTGAAACACAAACGATGAATACTATACAACTCACGTATTTTAATACTTCAAGAACAAAACAGATTTAATATTGTTTTCTGTATGATGATAGTATATGACTTACTTGTTAGGTCAAAAATTAGAACACCAAATTAAAACCACACTAGTTGAAAAATTACGTCTTCAACTCATACTTTACACGTCTAAACCTAATCTTATTACCTCTAAAACATATATTATTTCTTCCTTGCTTAAAGGTGAACTGAAGGGATTGCTTTTTTTTCCCTTTAGGGAACCTTATATTACCTATCCCATCCATCTGCACTAATTTTTTCATGGCAGATACTTATTGTGCTGCTGTAGGACATTAGTGAAAAAGTGAAGTTGTGACGTATCAGCGACGGTTGGTTGATTTAAAACTCGCCGCCTTGAAAAAACACACGAGCGACTGCGAGCGACCGCGGAAACTGCCGAGGGAGCGGCGATCGGCTCGCGATCGCCACTCTCTCGGCAGTTTCCGCGGCCGCTCGTGTATTTTTTCACCGCGGCGAGTTTTAAGTCAACCAACCGTCGCTGATACGTCACAACTTCACTTTTTCACTAATTGTCCTACAGCAGCACAATAAGTATCTGCCATGAAAAAATTAGTGCAGATGAATAGGATAGGTAATATAAGGTTCCCTAAAGGGAAAAAAAAGCAATCCCTTCAGTTCACCTTTAAAGTGAGAATGAAATCGAGATAATGATATCTAACATTCAATGCTCAAGATGAGGAAAAAAGACATAATCTCATCGTTTTCCATATTTTTGTCTCTAAAATGTTGCAAAATAAGAAGGAATCAGTCTAGGAGATAGCATAAAAGCGAATAAAAGGTTAAATTTATTCTAACTCGGGCATTAGCATTTTAATAGCAGATAAAATATCCAAGTTAAATCCCTACAATACACGATATATTCCCTCAAAAGTTGCAATTTAATTCTTCACGTCATGTGAATTTTGTGATTGTAACAAATCACGCGGCTGTCACAAATCTAACGTCCGCTCGACGGAGCAAAAAGGAAGGGGAGGGGGGGTGAACCGGGGGGGGGGGGGGGTGAGGTAACACCTGACGTGTTGACAGGTGTGAAGCTGAAATCTCCCCCCCCCTCTCTCTCTCTCTCTCTCTCTCTCTCTCTCTCTCTCTCTCTCTCTCTCTCTCTCTCTCTCTCTCTCTCTCTCTCTCTCTCTCTCTCTCTCTCTCTCTCTCTCTCTCTCTCTCTCTCTCTCATTTTTAAAGATTGACCTCAGTTGCTACGCGAGTCAAAGAAAATTTACATCGAAAGAAAATTTCTGTCAAACGAAATCCAATAAGATAAATTTTAAAATTTCAAGATTGATCTAAAACTTACACGCTTATAGTTTGAGCAGATTTAAGGGGTCGGTTTCCTCACAATAGCTCCATTTCCGTCCATAAGGTCCCATGTTAAACTTCTATCTCAATTTTCACAAAACTGATCAGACACATCCACTTCAAAATTTGCATGCCGCATATTGATGGTGAGTTCTAAGTTTTCTGCAAGTCTTTTTCAATTCAAGGGGGCCGATTCTAAGATCTCAATCAACTGAGGTCAATCCTTAAATCTTTTTGTCACAGCAATAAAAAAATATTTTTAACATGATTTTTCATTTATTACTACGTGGAATTAAATAATAAAATTGCACCTTGCCTAAATTAATGACATTCGTCAATTTCACTTGTTGTGTTACTTTGACTGCATTAATAAAACTCATGTGTATATTGTGAACTGTATTATAACTGGAACATGTAAATATTGGCTGTAAATTTGATACAAAATTTCCCCTCACATGATAAAGAGCTTGCATTAATTATAATTATATGTCACTCATTACAAGAGGGCGGAATCGAGGCATTTTGTCTTTTGTGTGTATGGGTCTATTTTGTTCTTGATGGACACCGATCTCATGAAAGTAATGAAAATAAGCCAATAAAACAATTGGAGAATATACAGAGATATATAGTATTTTAAAGTTGCCTTTTTAAAAAAATTATTTATTTTAATAAATTATTTTAGAAAAAAATAAAGTTGCCTTTTTCCGCCCTCTACTCATTAGTCATTACCATTGTGGCGTTAACATATTGCAATCATCAACAACGTGAGTCAATATCAACATGTTTGATTATCTTTTAGCTGCAAATTAATCAACAATACTCCTGTGTTAAATAAATATATCAATAAAGTTCATAAAATATTACAGTCGGTTGAGTCATATTTCAATTTTAGCAAAACATTAACTACTTCAAATCTTACAAAAGATTCCCGAGTTGAAATAGATTTCATCTTTTATTTGTTATTAAGCTCTCTCCTCGTGTAAATTTTATCTTATTTTGTACCATTTTAGAGAAAAAAGAAGGAAAAAGATTAGATTACGTCTATTATACTTTCCTCTTCTTGAGCATAAAATGCTAGAAATATTGTCTCCATTTCATTCTCATTTTGAGCAAAGAGGAAATAAGATTTGTTTTAGAGGTAAAAAAAAAATTAAGTTTAGATGTTTAAAGGATGAGTTGAAGACGAAATTTTTCAACTAGGAGCAATATTGTTCCTTGTTTTTAAAAATGAGCTATTTCCAACCACGATCTTGAGTGTAATTGAACTATCTGCTATTTCAGATGAGCGCAACAATGAGCTTTATTCTACACTTTATTCTTTATTGCAGCTATAATTTTATTGCACTCTTTATATTGAGATAAAATATATCAAATAGTTCTACTATATTGCAATGAGATATGATCAGATAGCTCATTATTGCGGACAAATAAAAAAACTATACGATATATTTATTGTATGACAAATTATTAATATTTGATGAGTAATTTCTCCAACCGATTTCTTTGTTGTCATTTACAGTCAGTGAGTCCGACAGACAAATAACATATATCAGCTGATATTCAGCTGGGTCAGTTGGCAGCCCTGCTCTGGAAACACTATCATGTTGGTAGCTCTGACCCACGTGTCGGTATAGTCGTTAATTAAAGATACGGACACCGAATTTTCAATCAGGTTCATTATTGTTAATAAATTAGCAACCTAATGTAATTGCAGTGCTATAAAATAAACAAAAGGATAAATAATTGACTCTCTGTACATGCGCACTTTAATTGACATGGACTCTAATTACAGTATATATTTTTATTTGTAAAATCAATATCATTAGTTTATTTAAATAGTAAGGGATGTTGTATAATTGCAGCTCTACATGCTATACAATCCAGAATTTGTATTTACCAATACAGTTGGATAACCTAAAATCAAATCCTAAAGATTCTAAAATTAGATTTAAAATCCTATAGAGAAAGCTCGCCTCTGAAAAACTTTAAGTCACACGAAAGATACTTTTGGGCGATAAATTTGAGCGCAAGATAGGAAGAGTTAATTTAAGGTAGAAATTTAAAGCATTAATTTGAAACTGAAGATCAAAATAATGTTAATGTAGTTTCCTGTTAATACTCGAGTTAAAATAAACTTCATATTTTTTTTTCTATTTTAACGTCTCTGTCCATCTAATTTCCTCCTATTTTGCATAATTACAGAGGAAAAAAGGACGAAAAAATACGATATTACATCTTCTTTTCTCTTATTGAGCATGACAATTGTTTCCATTTCATCCTCACTTTGAGCGAGGAAAAAATAAAATGTAATGTTTTTTAGGTAAAAAGACATTACAGATTAGGTTTAGATGTATTAGGGATGAGTTCAAGACGTAATATTTCAACTAAAGTAAATACACAATAAATTCAGAGTCAATATTTAGAAGAACCTTATAAGTTATATAATCAGTGTAAAAAGCATTAATGGATTTTCTTTTATTACGAACCGATTGTGTATTTACCAATAGATGTCTTGCATTACGGCAAAAAGTGTTTTATTTTATTTTAGAGTCATAACGTTGGTAAATATTTGTCTCTATATTTTTCAAAGACTCTTTTCTAAATGACAAAAACGTGAGCAAAATGACAAAATAAACAGGAAATATTATTTCTTACAATGATACACACCTAAGAGCTTACAGCTCCAAACGGGGCAATGGATAGGGATAAGGAAGGGAAACGATGGTGGCAAATGCACGGCCTGTTACGCGTCCCATCATTCACTGAGGTGAGACTGAGGGAACCGTGGAAAACTTCAGTCAGGACGGACACTTCTATTTTTTATCAATGGACCAAAGTGATGTCCAAAGCCTGGGGAGCCACACACAAGTGCATCACTGTACTGGGTGGAAAACGAGACGAATTTACCCCAGGGAGGAAGCAACCTGATTTTTACTTGAAATAGTCACCTATTCAAGTACTAACCACGCTGGTCGTAGCTTGACTTCGGTAATCTAACGAGAACCGGTCAATGCACTCTAGATATTTAATAACAAAATTACGAGTAATTTAGAAGTTATTATATTTTCAACACTCTATGATAGGTATGATAAATACCTATTATTAAGGAGTCCATTATTTTAAACAATTATATTTATCACTATTTGATAACCACGTGCCAAATTGTCACTGGCCAACAATTAGAAAACATTATCACGCTAGACACACGCACACCAGGTCAGTAACGATAGTGGAGGGTATATAAGTTGGGAGAGCTTCCTAGAAGGTGCACTAACATGAACAAGTTACTCCTAACTCTGATCGCCGCGTTGGTCCTGCTGGGTGAGTTACTGACCATTAAACAGCTGGTCCGCACCGAGAGAAAGTACTTGAGAAGTACAACTCCGATCAGAATCTCAAATGTTTCAAACAAAAAATCAAGATTGATACACTGAAAAAAATTATCTTACTTTTCTGTTTTCTAACAATAAGTGACTAGGAATGAAAGTTTAAATTCGACCGTGGCGCAGTGCATTGATCGGTTCTCGTTAGAACACCGAAGTCAAGCTACGTCAAGCGTAGTTAGTACTTAGATGAGTAACCATTTCAAATAAAAATTACGTTGCTTCCTCCCTGGGGTAAATTCATCTCGCTTTCCACCCAGTGAAGTCATGCACTTGTGTGTGGTTCTCCAAGCTTTGGACATCACTTTGGTATATTGATAAAAAGTAGAGGCGTCATGACTAAGGTTTTCCACGGTTCCCTCAGTCTCAGCATTTTTTAGGACGCGTAACAGGCCGTGGTCACCATATTTTATCTCCCTTATCCCTATATACTCATTATCACGCCTCGAGCTGTAAGCTAATAGCTAGGGGTGTATCCTTGTAAACAAATTTAGCTACTAACTTTCTTTAAATTCAACTTATTTATAGTAGTAAAAATATGTTTGTCTCCTTGGTAAGATTTGTTACAATAGAGCCACAAGAAAGTGTTGATAATAATTTTTCTCAGTGTACCTCGATCTGTCTACCAAAGTAAGTTTGCTCTTTACTGTTTGCTTACCAATGAACTTGTATCGTTTCCCAAGATGTCCATCAATGGACTTGACAAAATAAAACGAACTGTGTGTTAAATCAAAGTACAGCCACCGGCATAAAATATAGACTTGACTAAAATCTTGCAAGTTCGCACAATTTTTTTTTTAATTGAATGGACACCCTCAATTATTATGTCTCACAGCTTTCTTTCTTTTTAAAGACTGCATTCAACATACCCCAATATATATTACATGTAACCCTTTTTTATTTTTATGCTAATTAAGTTACATTTATAACTATAAGAAAAGAAGCTTTTTGCAGACAGTGTTTTAAGAGTACATGATTCTGTATAAAGTAATTTTTAGTAAACACAATTGGGTACATTTTTAACTCACCAATTTGTCACTAAATTTACTTCCCTGAAACTTCTAACACCCTATAACTAACGTATCTCACGAGCTCAGGATCTCTCAATTCATCCTTGCATTTATCTGCACACTGCAAAAAATCAGTATTCAGACCCTCCATGCTTTTAACATTTACTGAACGTTAAAAGTATTTAGAAAAATAGCTAAATGTCTTTGCTATTTAATCACTGTTTTTACCATTTAAAAACTAACGTTTTAAACATTAGATTTTTGTTAATAGAATTAGCATTCAGAAATTGCATGTTAATAGCATTTAGAAGTATTATATGCGGAATAGATCGTAATATATTTTAGGGGTCGACCCTTAGAGGGTCATTATTCTTACTGAATCAATTATAGCCAATGCTAAATCCATAATCCTCACAGTTTTTGACAAATTTTCTTATAAATATTTGTATACTTTTAAAAATGACCCCTTTTAGACCCCAAGGGTCGACCCTTAAAATGCGTAAATAAGAGCTCTAAAGTTAATTAGGACATTGCTAATGTCAATTTCGCAATTTTTCACGAAAAAAAAAATTTCAGGGTCTTTTGACCCTTAAGGGTCAAAGGGTCGCAAATTTAAGGGTCACCATTAGAACCGCCATCAAATTTTACCCTAGGGTCGAAATTTGTATAACCTTGTATTAAAATGAACCCTTGTCATTTCACCATAGCTCTTATTTATTTTATATACCTCAATAATACTCTTCCTACTAAGAAAGCATTAGCAGTGCAGTGGTAAGGGTATGATCGAAAGTGATTACCGAAGTTAAGCTGGTGAGTAGTTAGATTGGTGATCACTTTTTAGCTTTTTACAACAGGTATGAAGACCGTAAACAATAAAAGCATTGAGAAGCTAAACACTTTTAGTGATGTAAAAGTGATTGTGGAGATTCTCAATGCCTTTGGTATTTAGTTGTTTTTGCAGTGCAATTGAGGGAAACGTGGAAACGTCAGTCAGCATGGACGCTACAGCTAAAAAGAATTAATATTGAACGTATAGAGAATGTGACGACTTTTGACGTTTCTCTTAATAAAAGGATAGAATCTAAAAGGGGCATGGGTTCAAACCCGACTTTGGCAAAACTTTTTAGCAATACTTCTTGGTCTTTAAAAAATCTTAAAAAATCAGACTTTTTCACCCGGCCTCTATCCATTTTTCTAATAAAAAATTTTGAGGCCAGTATTCCATTGTACCTCAATAGACTATGTTATTGGACTATTTATATGTAAACAGTAAAACTTATGTATGCAATATTATTAATTTGTATTTGAGGTTATGTGTAAGAATAGCTGTCAGGCCAAACATCGCCTAATAAATAAATTTATATTCTATTCCATTGTGTCCATTGATTATTGTGATTTATGTTTGCAGGTGCTGCTCTTGCGGCGCCGGTTGAGGAAAATGAAACAGACGCTGGAGAGGACATGGGGGACATGAAGGACATGAAGAAGGAGGTGGAGAATGTCGGTGGAGAGGAGGAGGGGGAAGAAGACGAAGAGGTTGAGAAAGATGAAGAAGGGGATGAGGGGGAGGGAGATGAAGAAGGAGATGAAGATGAAGAAGATGAGGACACTCAAGATGACATCTCCGTGGCCATTGATGACTTGGTAAGAACTGACGAGTGAATTAAATAAGTAAGGCTAGTCGCAGACAGAATCGCATGATTTCACAACGTATGATAAAAAAAATTAAGAAACTATATATGCGATCAGGTATGCGCGCGCACATAGCTTTGCATGGTATCATATTGTATGACATCGTAAGTTTCTCATTTAGGACCGGTTCTAAATTTTTATCATACTAACTGTATTCCATACGATGCAATGCTGTCTGCGAGCAGCCTAAACCGATGGTTTCGCGGCTAATCTGAATAACAGCGAATGACTCAAAGTGGTAAAACGGACCAAAAGAAATTGCCATGGGTGGCCAATTAACGTAACTATGTGCAGTGTTGTAGGAATGATCATTAGTCATTTTAATCACTAATTTCTATTAGTATGTTATGTCATTTCACGCCTGTTAGTCAGATTAGCCTCAGCACTATCGATATAAAGGTGCATTTCCATAGAATGATGTCGAGCGGGGCTTGGTGGGGTGAGAAAAGCGCACTTGCTTCAATATCATATAGTGACCATATTGGCTATAAAATCGCTCCCCGCAAGGCGAGGAAATCCTGAGCATCTGATTGGCTACGCGCGGCACGCGATTTTCTCGCTTTTCCCGCTCCATGGAAATGCACCTTTACACATTTTATTTTTCAATTTATTACTTAAAAAACTGCATGAATTTGTATTGTTTACTATAATATTTACATAAAAAACCTCAATTTTTTTAATTTTTTCAAACCATTCAATTCGTGCTTTAAAACGCTGCATAATCAAACATTAAGAACATGGACAGAAATTACTTGAGGTTGCCTATCCATACATGCAATAACATAGTTTATACAGACTATTAATTTTTTTTTTTTTTTGCATATGACATTCTCTCGTAAAAATAAGATTACATATATATATAGAGCATAAGTTCATGTTTAGTCTCGGGTTGCATCAGAGCTGAACAAATTGTAAGATTATACAAATTAATGAATCATCATGGGATCTTTCCATTTTGATATCAATAGGCCAAACCCACGTGACGTCACTGCAACACATATTACATACTTAACAAGAACCTGACGTGCCATAGTGCTGTGTTGCATCAGCAGCGTGTATGGGAAAAAATGTAGAAAAAAATTAATTATAGACTGCAATTATTACATTAATATATCATTTCCATATCATCTGCTACGAGTTTATAAAGAATACATTTTTGTGTTCTTAAATAATTAAACCTCCTGGTAACAAAGTAAATTTTTCTATTTTATCAATGCTTTAGAGTCTAAAATTTTTCAAGAGTAGGGGAATTGAGGGGAGGTAAACAGCTGAGCGTTATCCTGTAAGTAGACAACCCAACAATCTCGTGGCACTGCCCTTATATATGTTGGCTATATGTTCTAAGCAATAAAAATTATTTTGAAAGTATACACGTCAGATTTCAACACATTCTAACACTGACTGCTCTCACTTGCTCGTCAGATCTTGCATCTTCAGGGGATGATCACCAAACTTCAAGACGCAGACTTCAGGAGCGAACTTCGCCAGAGCGCGTTCCAAACCGTCCAAGAATATTTCAGCAACATGTGGAGCTCGCTCGCTAGCAATTTTCCTGGTTTCAAGACCACCACTCCTGTCGCTTGATTGATTGATTTGTTGAATCATTGTTCTTGTATCAATAATTTCTATTAAATATTATAAGTGAGAAATAAATAATTATTTTTATTTTAAACAAATTGTTCAATTATTGGAATAATATAGAAAAAATTACGTGATAATGTTCTTTTTTTAAAAATAAATATGCAAAATATTTGAATTAAATTTCAAATGAGTTGAATAGCTTTCGCTTATAAGTTAAACTTCTTGAATATTGATGATAATGATGATGAAATAAAAATATAAATAATATTAGGAGGTAAATTGAGTAGAATTTAAAAACATTCCGTGCTCCACAAATAAGCTTCATAAACGTAAAGATATTTGATTGGCCTATTTATTTTTTGGATTAAACAGTGGGTTTAGTAGATGGTGAACCACTCTGAAAATTTCAGCAAACCATCTTGACACCATAAACTAATTTTTCACGAAAAAAAATTATAACGAATTCGGTATTTTTTTTTAGATAATCAACATTAGCATTGTTTTAAATGGGGACTTCTGTGACTTTTCAGTCAAATCAGTATCTTTTTTTCACACGAAAAAATTAATTACTCAAAATCTACACTGAATTTTTGTTTTTTTACACCAGCAAGAAAATAGTAATTTTTTCTTTTTTCCTTTTTTTTTTTTGTTATTTTATTTTTTTATGGACTTTTTTTTTTGGTTTATCATCGGGAAATGGCAATGGCTGCCGCGGTGACATTTGATCCGTAATGTTTAAAATTTCGTCACGTAAATTAACATGAAATTTAATTTAATTAATTTAATTAATTCAAAGTTGTATGAAGATCATTATTTTTTGTGTTTTTAAATAACGAATATTTTATTACTTTCTTGTTAATTTTCAGTGTTCCCCCAAACATATAAGTAAAATCTATGCTCTACTTCTTGCAGGAAATCCAAAAGAGAGGACCTTTTTATCTTTTACTCCGAGAGTTCCCCTAGCCTTCAAAAATAGTTTCCCAGTCATTGGGAAGTTCCCCAACTAACTCGCCTCTGCTTTTCAGATCGAACAACTGCAAGAGCTGCGACGAGTGGACACGGAGGGACCAGAGATGAGACAGAACGTCGTGCAGACGATGACGGACTTCGTGAACGGAATGTTGGAGCTCTTTGCTGGGACTCCTGCCAGTCACACTCGCTCCTCCAGTCGTGAATAACAACTGATTGTTTGATGTTGTATTTATTTATAAATAAATGGATTTATAAGAGAAAAAAATTAATTAGAAGAAAAGAAAGTAAAAAAAAAATATAACAATTAAAAAGCGATTATAAAATAAATTATTTAAATTACATTATTGTCACATTGTTATTGATGCATGTTAGTTATTTCATATAGTTATATTTCAGAAATCTATTCTAATTCAATAAATTAGTAAATGAATAATAAATAATAAAGAAGAGCGCGTTTAAATTTTAAACTCTTTTAAGTGATTGTTTTGAGACATAGTGACATGAATGTGACAAGGCGAGGTCAAATGAGGTTTTCTTTTTTCTGACTGAAGTTTCATACCAGGCAAATTTTTGTTCATGAGTCTGACGTAGTTATTAATCATTTTGAATTGCTACAAAATTATAGGCAAACAGCTTCAAATTTCAATCTATTTCACATTTTTACACGAGTAAATAATCTGAATATATACAGTATAAAAAACATTATTGAATAGAGGCTTCAAGTCAGCTGATTTTTTTTAGAGTTTATTCCACCACCCTATCTAAATCTATGTAAAAAAAACTTGAATTCGTTTTTTTCACCAAGAATAAGATTTTTTGAGGGAAAATTCTTTTACGGAACTTCGGTCAAAACTGAAAAATACAGTGGATAATGCAAGATTTACATTTTTAACATAATTTTTAACTATTATATTATATATAAAATAAAAAAAAAACACTTTGCTTCATTTTTAAGTGCAAGATGGACCTTAGCAACATAAATGAGCATCGCAAGGCACATTCAATTTTAAAGCCTCTATTAACACACAAATATTTATATATCATAACATAAATTATTTTTAACATCTTGTAGGGTACAATAAATATCCGTTTTTTCAACCAGTTTTCGCTCTATTACTATAATTGTTCACTTGGATGCACAACAAGTTACCTATCTTCAAAGAGCAAAGCAGGTACTTATTTAATATAAATAATTAATTGTTTGTACAAAGAGATTACAAACTTCGTACATTTGAAATTGGAGCCTCTGTTTTGACCATCAAAGTAAACATATATCTCTTGTTTGCTTTCTCTTCTAAACTGTGCTGCCTCATTAGGCGGCGCCAAGTCAAGTGTGGCTCCAGGATCCTCCAACTTGACGCCTCAGGTGACATTCGGACCGTCATGATTGTCCAAGCTCTCATTGTGAATAAATGAAATATGAAGACAATTTGTGAAATATTTGTAAAAGTAAGTTTCTGAGCCACTTTCAATGAGTTTATATATCCTAGTTGAAAAATCACGTCTTCAACTCATCTTTTACACGTCTAAACCCAAACTTTTTACCTCTAAAACACATCTTATTTCATCTTCGCTCAAAGTGAAGATGAAATGAAGGCAATATTTCTAAAATAAAGAAGAGACGTAATCTCCTCTTTTTTACCTCTAAAATGGTGCAAAATAAGATTAGAAAAGACGAGAGGAGAGTTTAATAGCGAAGAAAATATGAAATTTATTTCAACTTGGGTATGACATGGAAATGATGGAAATGGTTGTTTTTGCAGCCGTTTATATTTGTCCCATATTTCATGTTCTTATGTTTCTATATTTTGATTTGTATTTTAAGCCTATACAAAGAATTGTTTGATAATATATGATGTATTAGCATTTTTTTAAAAAACAATATTACAGTCTGTTTCTGATAGACAAGTATTTTTTGCAGATTTTTTCTTACTTTAATTTTTTAATTTCAATATATAAATATTTTTTTTCCTGATGGAATACAGTTGTTGTATTGTTATACAAGTTAATGCAACATGATTTGAAATAAATTTCACATTTCATTCACTATTAAGCTCTCTCCTCCCCTAACTCTCTCCTATTTTGCATCATTTTAGATGAATAAAGAAGGAAGAAGACGAGATTACGTCTTCTTTCCTCTTATTGGGCACAAAGTATTAGAAATATTGTCTCCATTTTATCCTCACTTTGAACGAGGAGGATATAAGATTTTTTTTAGAAGGAAAAAGATGTAAAAAGATTAAGTTTAGACGTGAAAAGGATGAGTTGAAGATGTAAATTTTCAACTAGATAACAAACATTCAAGAAGCCTGTAATAAAATACGAGGATTACAGAAAATTGCTAAATATAACTCTGGAAATGATAAATATTATCAGGCGAAGTATATAGACATAATGGGCGCGATTCACGAAGCAGTTAGCCAGGTTTATTAACTACGTTTAGCTTAACCACGTTTAACTAGGGTGGTTTAACACGTAAAACAGGTATATAGTTAAACGTGGTTAAGCTAAACGTGGTTAGAAACCTGGCTAAATGCTTCGTGAATCGCGCCCAATAAGTTGATGTACTTTTACATACCATAATATAATATATGTATGCTGTGGGCAATCTGAAACATAAAAGTTCAAGGAGCGGCGGAGATTATTGCCCAGCATACATATGGTATGTAAAAGTACATAAACTTAACTTTGGAAATGTTTACTTTTGAAATTACTTCATGCTAATTTTCTATTATAAGACTGAGGATTGAAACAAATAATAATAATATTCTAACATTGATATGAAACAACGGCAGCAACTTCAAATTCTACGTTTATCATTGTAACAACACACTTTCTGATCCTTCAGCTTTAATACAGAGAAGTTTTGCTACAAACTTCATTTTTCAGAAACAACTCTTACCAGTGTATTATAATATGCAGTATGATATCCATGTCAAATTCTTAAAATCGTGCTGCAAAACGCTGTGATGTCATAGTCATGCAAATATTTAATATGCAAGCTTGGGGAAAGACGTTGCATGACTATGACGTCACAGCATCTTTTATCATGATTTTGAGGGTGCTACAGTCAAATTTATATGATATTTCTTCCGGAAGTAACCGGAAGTTTAGAGTATCTGGCTGAATTTTCGTATTTCAGCATTACAATTTCACTCATTTGTCATTAATTGTATTGCAAATCCCTCTGCAAAATTTCAATACTTAATTACAAAGAGAAAAGCAAAAAAAAATTCACACTTCCGACTACTTCCGGAGGGAATATCATATTAATTTGACTGTAGAGGATTTAAAAAGTCTTGAATTGACAATTTCTTGAGGTTCTTTATCCAAATATGCAGCAGTAAAAAAATAGTGGGAGTTTTATTTCAAGCTCATTCATTTAAATATTTTAGGCTCGATATGAGATTGAACAAGTGTCTCTTTTCTGCCACTATCTACATGTTAAAGATGCTTAATAAAACACATTTAAAAATTACCATCATTTCAATTAATTACTGTACCTATTTTTTTTTTTGCCCCTCAATTTTATTAATCTGTATATAGGCAACAATAATTTTAATTATAACATTAATTGTTTGTATATGCATTAATTTTTAATATCTCTTTTTCATGAATAAAATTTCATTCTGATGTGGGATATATTATTAAATAAATATTTACCATGCACTCAATTTATAATTAATTTATGGCTATATATGTTTATTTTTGAAAGCTAACTTGATGTGGTACATACAACTATTTCAGTGTCTATATTGGTCGATCTATAAATTAAATTAATCGAGGATAACCTAAACACTTTTACAATATCATAATCAACTCAAATTTAAACATTTTCAAACATTATATGAAATATGTTACAAAAACAATGTATTATAACTTCCTAGTTTACTTAGTATATTATATATGTTATTATGTAATTTATGCAACTACATTACATTTGAATATGATTTGCATATTTATTAAATAATAATACACTGGATTGCATAAAAAACAAGTAATTTTCTCCGCTATATAACGAGTGGTAATTTATTAATACATAACTGACATGGGGTATAAATTCACTGGTGCTGAAAGAATCAAGTTTCCAATACTAAAACGTCCATATTATAATACCGTATAATCATTATTAGGTGGGGTGTGGTATAATGCGCTTAAACATATCTCGTCAGATCACCGAAGTCAAGCAACGCCGAGCGTTGTTAGTAGTTGGATGGGTGACCATTAAAAAAAAAACGTTTTCCACCCAGGGGTAAATCGTTGCGCTTAATCACTATGTGGTTCCCCTGGCTTTGGACCATTGCACTTCCGGTTCATTGACAAAAGCTGTATATAGCGTCCATCCTGGCTGAGGTTTTCACCTTTCCCTCAGTCGCAGGCAAAAGTCGGGATGGATTGCAAGGCCGTGGTCGCCCTTGTTCCGGAAGAGTCCGTGAAACGCTCAAGTTAGGGTTTCGGAAGGTTCGGGGTTTCAAAGTAGTAAGTAATTAGTTAGTAGAAGTACTAAATAAGGTTTAATTAAAAAAAATAATCATTAGTTATACATAATCGTAATTTAAAGTTGTCAAATGTAGTTTTCCTTGCCATGTACAATCAGCATAGTTTGTTTTTACTACATATTTGGTTAAAGGATTTCATATTATATTGTCAATTTTGAATGAATGTATTATGAACCCTTTAAAACCATTAAAATCATACCATGCTATGTGATTGATAGCCATTATAGAACTACAACACACAAATATGGACTCTTGTATACTGCCTAAAGATTTTTAACATCCCTTTGTCAAAATAAAAAAATTAATTGAAAACTTTTAAGAAAAAAATTCAAGATTATTTATTTCCAAATTAAGGCGTTATATAAAATTATTAATTTTTACAAGAACCTTCTAATCACCTTTAAAATGAATTTATGTACGTATATGACCTCCGTCTTTTAAAAAAAATACCTATAATAAAGCATAATAAAGTAGTACAAATTAATTTGTGATTAATTATACTTTATTAGAGTACTTTTTTACAAGGACTGTCTTTTATTAAGATAAATAAATTTCCGATTTTTTAAAACGCTGTAAAGGCAGATTCAGATGGCGACAACGACGATGCGACGCGATTTTGACGTAAAAGGTGTGAAATCCTATGCGGTGGCGACTTCGCCGGTAATCGCGTTAATTACGATGCTCTTTTTCTTTTAATCGCCAAATTATATGGCCGCCAATGGATGTTACAGCAAGTGCGCATTATTCGCATCGCGTCGCAGGCTGAAAATCGCTATGTTGAATCCGTCTTAACGTCATAGTTATGTAATGCATTTTCTTATGCTTGCATGGATGAAAAAAATTATTTTATATCTTGACTATGACGTCACAGCATTTTGCAACTTGTAAGAGAGTTAAAAAAAATGTGAAAAAATTATAGTTTGTTGTCCTGTATAACCCTAATACGCAAGTTTTTCAATTCATGGTATTTAATTAATCACATTTTCCTCAAATTACATTATTATAAGACGGTGACTGACAATCATAAAAGGTGCACGTTTCACCCAGGAGGTCACGTGACTGTGGTGAGTCACTAATATTTACTGAGGATCTCTCGAGTGGTCTCGTGAACGTCCAGTTTATATAACAGAGCTAATGACCTATCACAATATTTACCGTCATTATGGGGGAGAAACTTTGCCGGGAAATGAACGTTGAGATGGAATTGTAAATGAGGCAGAGAGATCGAGTCATATTTTATACCCAGAGAGGGGAGAAAGAGAGAGAGAGTGAGAGAGAGAGAGAGAGAGAGAGAGAGAGAGAGAGAGAGAGAGAGAGAGAGAGAGAGAGAGAGAGAGAGAGAGAGAGAGAGAGAGAGAGAGAGAGAGAGAGGGAGAGAGAGAGAGAGAGAGAGAGAGAGAGAGGGAGAGGGAGAGGGAGAGGGGGAGGGGGAGAGAGAGAGAGAGAACTCTTTCATGTGGTTTAATTGTAATGTTCAAATAGCAGCTAATCTTAAATTCAAACATAAAAGAGCGACTATTTGTATAGTATAACTTCTATAAACGTTAACTTCTTTTAATATCATACCTTTGAGAGCACAAGCTGCATACATGTCATTAGTTAGAAGAAAGACTTGGGATCGGAGGATATTTAAATAGCAAAAACTTTATGATAAAATAAGAGAAATCTCTTGGTAAGTATGACTTTCTGTGTCAAAGTTATTTTACTTTCTTCTACAGTAACAGGTAACTTACAATAATGTTCTCAACTGCAGTTTACATGGACGACCGTAGTTTTGTTATTGAGAGAGTTCTATCTTCTAACAAGCTTCAATGTTAATCAACGAGCATGCTTTAAGAAATCATCTCTTCGATAACTTAATGAAGCATTGTCTAAATTCAATATGATATGAATTATAAATATTTAAATCTTAATTGCATTATGCACTGTATTTTTCGGTTTTGACTGAAGTTCCGTAAAGGAATAAAAATAATTTTCTTATATAGTGACTTGTTAAATACACGGCGTTTTTTCTACATAGGTTTGGATGGTTTCGTGGGAACACTGAAAAATTACCTGAATTGATTAAGCCTCATCGAAAATTTGCCCTTTTCTTGCGTGCTAAATATTTGCGAGGCATAACAATGTTTTTATTTTCTTGATTTTTTTTAATCAAACCCTAACAGGTTACTTCTACATGCTAATTACTCACTAAGTTTGAAACCTTCCGAAACCCCCATTTCGTGTGCTCTTCCAGAACGGGGGCGGCCACGGCCTTGTAATCCATCCCGGCATTTGCCTGTGACTGAGGGAAATGTGGAAACCTCAGCCAGGTTGGATGCTACAGCTTTTTATCAATGAAACGTAAGTGCAATGGTCCAAAGCCAGGGGAATCACATGGTGGAAAAGCACAACAATTTAACCCTGGGTGGGAAGCCACGCTCAATGTTGCTTGACTTCGGTGATCTGACGAGATCCGGTTTAGCGCACTGCACCACATACACCCATTCTTGATTTTGGGGGTGTTTGAGAATTCAATAATAGTTAGAATTTTTTTATATATGCATTCTATCAAAATATAAAAAATTATGCAGTTAGTTCATGATAATTCATTCAAAAATCAAATTGAGAATTTGTAATATTTACTTGACTACACTCCAACAATAATAAAATTGTTAATCTCAGTATTCAAATTTTGAATATGCAATCAGTTCTTAACCATATGTAGAAAAAGGTTCATGCAGATAAAGATTATTTTTTTAAGGAGACAAAACTTACAGCTGCAATGTCAATAAAATCAGAAGTATGGTCGTTGGAGAGAACTGCAGATGAGAATGCTGTGAGTCGCTTGTTAGGTTACTGCAGTGGAGAGTAAAGAAAGTTGACAAAGAAAGTTGTTTTTTTTTTTCTTATTTTATGAAGGTTTTACTGTTTAAATAACTTCAAGGTCTTCAGTCTTTTCTCAAGTTGCTTTGCTAACAAATACAGAAATGCAGCTTTATTTTGTACCCAACTTTATTCTCAAAGAATATGTTGCACTTATATATATTTTATATTGCACGTAAAACTGGCTGCATAAAGGCTAGGCTGCAAAAGGACAAATTATGATTTTGCAGAGTATATATTTTTCTACGACAGGCATTATTTTAACTCAAAATTTTCATATTTTAATTTTCAATATTTTTGTGGGGGTACGTTTGCATATCTTGATTGTAAATATACTATCAATATCTTTGTACATTACCACTCATTTCCTGTGTAGTTCATAATACGTACCTGTAACAAAGAAACAACATAATTAATATATTTTTAGTGGAATATATGTAACTTAAATTTTCTTTAAATCACAATACTCTATAATAGAAAAATAAGTAGTGGTGTGCTTATGTTATTATATATTTAATTAGCACATTTATTAATTACCACATCTTAAGTCAGTATATTAATTTACACAATGCAATGGACAACATATTATACATGAAAATTTTTTATTGCAGAAATGAATAGAAGGTACCAAATTATGGTACTGTGAATTTTTTCAGATTTTTTTGACCCGGAACTATTTTTAAATAATTATTGAAAGTCCTGTGATTTCAGTTGGCACCCCTGAAGCCTTAATAAAAAGGATAGAGACTGGACGCCTATTGACGCCTCCAGGGGGTGTGGCCGCACTTTCAATAATTATTTAAAAATAGTTCTGGGTCTCAAAAAAATCTGAAAAAATTCAGAGTAGCATAATTTGGCACCCTCTATTCATTTCTGCAATAAAAAATTTTCATGCATGTTGTCCATTTACTACATACAACCTATTATAATTTAAAACTTAAATTTTACTTGTTTTTGTGGAGATAAAGATTTACTTGCAAAGAATATGGCATGCATGTGTATTATAAGAAAAAATGTCACGTAAAGCGGATTCAATCAAATAAATTATTTATGAATTTTAACTCAACTTTGTCGAGGTGTGTCATGCCACAGTGCGCTTGATCGGGTCTCATCAGATCACCGAAGTCAAGCAACGCAGAGCTTGCATGGTTATTATATTATAGTTAGATGTTAGATTGGTGACCATTTTCAACAAAAACCATGTTTCCCACTCAGGGGTAAATCATTGCGCTTTCCCACCATGTGGTTGCTCTGACTTTGTACCATTTCACTTCCGGTTCATAACCAAACACTGACTGAGATTTCCACGTTTCCCTGAGTTGCAAGCAAATGCCGTGATGGATTGCTAAGCCGTGGCCACCCCCGTTCCGGAATAAGAGACCATAAAACGCTCAAGTTATATATATATGTTCTGGAAGGTTTCGGCTTTTCAAACGTAGTGAGTACAATCTTCAAAAATTTGGCTGAATTTTTGACATCTTATATTCAGTGGATTTTTAACGCCTTAAAACATGATTTTTCAGGTGTTTCGTAGTCAGTATTCAGTAGTCAGCATATATACTGTCAGCATATACTTATACTGACTACTGAAAATACGCAATGAAACACCTGAAAAATCATAATTTAGGGCGTTAAAAATCCGCTGAATATAAGATGCCAAAAATTCAGCCAATTTGTTTTAAGAATGTAATTATTACTAAGTAAATAGAAATACCCAACAGTGTTTTGATGAAAAAATACACATTGCCTCCACTGCAAAAGGAAATAATTAATATTTTTATGTGAACATTATTCTACGCTAAATTCTAAGTATTACAATAACAGAAGTCAAAGGTTAATTATATTATAAGGTAAGCAGAGGGAGAAGTCAGTTAAAAATATGAATAAATTATCAAGATCAACAGATTTAAAACCAGAATTACTTCCTTATAACCTTATAATCTGACAGACTTTTGTCTTGTACAATTTCAGTTTTTTCTTCAGAGTTATAATAAATTCATATAAATATAATATTTTCTGAATAGAATGAGGAAAAAGAAAAGTGAAAGTGAAATAATTCACAACTACTTATTGTTAATGTCTATCAACTAAAATGAAAGAAAATCTATATATAAAAGTTACAAATATAAAAAGATGAAAATCTGTTTCATTGATATAACAAAAATTCGTGAGAATTATTTTAAAGGCGTATAAAAGTTAAGATTGAATAATTTTATTCACTCTCTTTTTAAAAGCGATGAAATCATTCCTTTGAAAACTCTGAAATGAAGCGCCTATTGACACGTGGGAGAAAATAAGGGAGGGGGGGAAGGAACGCGAGATTTTATCACTAAGTTTAAGGGGGGGGGGACATTTCCTTTAACAGTTGGACTGGAAAATCTCTAACATCGTTTTAACATGAAAATAACGGTGGTTGGTACATGGTTGACTGTGTTTTTCGTCGAGATCACCAAAGTCAAGCTACGTTTAGTGTAGTTAGTACCTGGATGGGTGACGGTTTCACGTAAAAAATATGTTGCTCCCTTCCTGGGGCAAATTCATCTTTCCGCCCAGTGCAGTGATGCACTTGTGTGTGGTTCCCCAGGCTTTGGACATCACTTTAAAGTCCATTGATAAAAAGTAGAGGTGTCCGTCCTGACTGAGGTTTTCCACGGTTCCCTCAGTCTCACCTCAGCGAATACTGGGATGCGTAACAGGCCGTGGCCACCATATTTTTCCCTACCTTATCCCTACCCATTACCCAACCGCGAGCTGTAAGCTCTTAGGGGTTCTTAATATATGAAAATAAAATTCCTCTATATAAATATCTCTATACACTATAAATAAATAATAGACAATAATGGTTGCATTTTTTTATTTCATACTTAGAAAATATACATAAAATTATGCTTTTCTGAATTTTTTTCAGATTTTTTGGAGTGCGGGAACTAATTTTTAAAAAATATTTAAAATATCTGAATTAGGGTGGTACATCTGATGGGACAACCGTGACGTCATCAACAGCCAATCACAGCAACCGTGATGTCATCAATAGCCAATCACAGCACGACAAATGACGTCACGGTTGTCCCATCAGGTGTACCACCCTAATTCAGAGATTTTAAATATTTTTTTTAAAATTAGTACCCGCACTCCAAAAAATCTGAAAAAATTCAGAAAAGCATAATTTTAGGTATATTTTCTAATTATGAAATAAAAAAATGCAACCATTATTGTCTATTCTCATTGTAAATAAATTATGATAAAGCTATGTAATACATTTACCTCTTAAATAAAGCTGAATATATAGTGACAAATTACGTTTATTACAGCGTTTGATATCAACTTAACACTACCCTAATTGAAAATTTTCTTCAGTTCATCTTTTAAAACGACTAAACCTAATCTTTTAACCTCTAAAACACACCTTATTTCCACCTCGTTGAAAGTGAGACTGGAATGAAGATACTATTTCTTTCATTTTATGCTCAATAAGAGGAAAGAAGACGTAATCTCGTCTTTCCTACTCTTTTTTCCTCTAAAATGGTGCAAATTAAGACTGTAAAAGACGAAAGGAGTGCTTAATAGTGAATAAAAGATGGAATTTATTATTTCAACTCGGGAATGCAAGCGATGTTTGTGTACGGAACTATTGAGGCGAGATGGACTGAGTTAACAGCTGATCGGTTCACTGGAGTTGTCACCGGGGACGCCACCTGTGTCCACCCGGGGGGTGCTGAAGACCCTCTTGTTTGTAAAGCGAATGTGCGTTCGTGCGTACATCTGTGAGTGTGTTCTTTAACTCAGGGATGGAATGGAGGATTTTATTTTGAAGATATTCTTTTATATAATATGAAGAAACGAAATTTTGCAATAAAGAAGAATTGAAGAAGATATTTAAGTTATAATATTAAATAATATTATTGTAATTAATTATTTTTGTAGAAATATGTTTGGAATATTGAAGAAAGCTTATTGCATTAAAAATAAATAAATGAATAAATAATTATAATCTTTTTGATAGTAATATAAAAAATCATTTTAGTTGAAAAATTACGTCTTCAACATGTCTTTTGCACGTCTATACCTAATCTTATTACTTATTTTTAGTATTTTTTGGGTGGTTTTCACGAAGAGTTAAGGAGCGTTTTAGGGAGAGATATTTTAAGAAGCGTTTTTTTTTACCTGTTACCTGGTATAAAAAACGCTTCTTAAAATATTTCTCCCTAAAACGCTCCTTAACTCTTCGTGAAAACCAACCTTTACCTTTAAAAATTTAAAACACATCTTATTTCCACTTCTCGCTCAAAGTGAGGATGAAATGAAGACAATATTTTTAACATTTTATGCTACATAATATCGTTTTTCTTTTCTTTTTTCTTCTGAAATGGTGGAAAATAGGAAGGAATTTAACTAATAGTGAAGAAAATATGAAATTTATTTGAACTTGGGCAATAAACTTAATCAATTCAATTAAAAGGGAGTTTGTTGTAAAAACTAATATATATATATATATATATATATATATATATATATATATATATATATTATAGTAATTATTTTGAGCTTAAAACTTTAAAAACGCGAAGATAAATTAAAAAAAGTATTTTTTAACTTATACTCATTATTTATTATGAATATGCGAGTTATTTTGTACTATTTTTGTACTTTTAACTCTTAAATCATAAGATAAGATAAGAAGCTTACCTTAATTTAATGTTTTTTATTCCTAATTAACTACGTACTAAAATTCGTTTAAGAAAATTTTGTGTATATGTTGAATAAATACAAACTAATTTAGCGAAATAAATAATAAAAGGAGAAACGTATTTTCATATCGTTTGAAATGTCGTTTGTTATGTCTTCCTTTGGAATTTCCCAGAACAGAGAAACCATCTCTATGTTAGAATCTCATTAACATTTTGGTTCAACTTTCTGTAGACGACTTATAAGTGCATTTCTTCGTATTTAATATCGTCTGATATTATTTACAAATTACGCAGTTTGCAAGAACAATGTTTACCATACATTTTAAATAATGTATATGGTTACAATACATTACTTTGTGTTAAATTCCAACCGAGCTTTCTTGATAACAACGTTGTAAAATTCTACCACCCTCATATCATTATCTTTAGGATAATGAGAAACAACACTACAGTTCAAAAAATTTAAAATTGCCACCGGAAGTAGTCGGAAGTATATATTTTTTTTCTAGTACAATTTTGAACCTGAAATTTTGTAGAGAGATATTTATTTCAGTGATTTCAGCCTTTCTGTAAAATCTTAAATTTTTCATAAAAAGCCAAAATACTTCTACTTCTTACAACTTCAAGAAGGGAATAATACATAAATATTAATAATGTGCACAATTCACGAAGCAGTTAGCCAGGTTCCTAACCACGTTTAGCTTAACCACGTTTAACTTATAGGTGGTTTAACACGTAAAACAGGTATAGCTAAACGTGGTTAAGCTAAACGTGGTTAGAAATTTGGTTAACTTCTTCGTGAATCGCACCCAATATAGCTATAGTCAAATTAATGCAACATTCTCTCCGGAAGTAGCCGGAAGTGAGAGGTTTTTGGCGTCTTGTTCATCTCCGAGTCTTGCAAATTTTGCAAAAAAACGTGTTAGTACTCTTCTTACGAACTTGTAGCCAAAATTTCAAAATGTAAATAAGAATAGGAAGGTCAGAAACTTCTCACTTCCGGCTACTTCCGGGGGAATGTAAAATTAATTTGACTGTATATACATACTTATAAAGAGAGTAATATGATAATAAGTTAATTAATATTCAGAAAGGATAAAAAAATAGTATTAATTTTAACTAAATTGAATTGTATGAAGTAAACATGTTTTGTGTGAAGTCAAGCAAAAAGTCTTCTTACTCAAGTCATGATCGAGACACCTCTAGAGATTTTAGCTCATGGTAAGTGATATTTACATACGTTAACTGCCATATGGTACGTAGCATATGTTTGTGACCGTTGGTTTAACCAAACGTGTCCTACAGGGACGTTACGCAACTTTGGTACATATATACACTGTCAAATATCATCAAGGCAAAATTTGTTGAATATTTCGTTACTTCAGTCTATTTTTGGTTTATGTTTGACGTCATAAGTTTCCCATAATTTCGTGACGTCAGATACGTTATTAAAAATTAGCAAAGAAAGATGCTTCATTAAAAAAATAACATCAATTAAATTAATCATCAAAAAAATATAAATGTGGTTTCTCTGAAAAGGATTGACCTCAAAAGAGTCAAAAGATTGAGATATCGGAATCGTCCTCCTTTAATTGAACAAGATTTGCGGATAACTTAGAACTTGTCATCAATAGTTGTTTTGCAAATTTTGAAGTGAATTATTGGTTTTGAGAAAATTAAGGTAGAAATTTAACATTGGCTTTATAGACAGAAACGAGAAATGAAGCTGATGTAAGAAAACCGTTCCTTGAATCTGCTCAAATCGCAAGCGATTAAGTTTTAGATCATCCTTGAATTTTTAAAATTTATTTCATTTGATTCCGTATGACAGAAATTTCTTTGACTCGCATAGTAACTGAGGTGAATCGTTAATTCCCCACTCAGAAAATAAAAAAAAAGTATTGTAACGAAGTAAAATATATTAGTAGGAACAATTCAGTAAGAATTAAAGGACAGATTTAAGAAGCGTTTCAGTTATTTTTACCTGGTGTGTATGTTGTGAAAATCGCTTATAACATTGCTTATTTTACTGCTTTCTGAATTTTTTTTTATATGTTACAAGAGCTTAAAATTCTAAAGAAAATATTTACAATAATAATTAATATCACTAATTAAAATTATTTTTTTATAATATATTAATTAATTCAATATTTTACTGAACACGTCTCCAAATTATAAATCCACAACCACGTACTTCATTACTGCGTGTGTAAATATACGAAGGCGTGAATTTCAAGGAATTAATAAACTAGTCGTCTGTTTACTTTGTCCCAAAATCTACACCGATCTCTTACCACGAATCTCTGTATGAGAGAAGCTTCAGATACAAACAAGACTGGTGAACACCAAAGAGAATTTAATGTACATTCGTCGCCTCGGAAAATTTCCCAATTTCAACCGTGTAAATCACCGTGCCCTGTGTTATTATTACGGGGCATGGTGACTGACATGACTGTAAAGGAAAATTTTTCAAGGCGATGACTGTATAACCTTCATAATAGATATAATTATATATATATTGAATTTTGGATAGAGGATTTCGAGTTATATTCTATAAATATTTTTTTTTTATTTAAAACTCTATAAAACCCTAAAAATCGTGTTTGCAAAGTGCTGTGACGTCATGATCATGAAAATATTAACATTTTTAGCATAGGGAAATGTGTTGCATGATTATGAAGTCACAGCTTCTTTTGCCTTGATTTAGAAGATTGTTATAGAGGATTCAAAAAAATATGAAAAAAATTGCCAATACACAATTCGAGGTGTTCTCCAACTATGCAATAAAAATCATGAAGGTCATCCATTGCAACACAATGGGTGTGATTCACGAAGAAGTTAGCCAGGTTTCTAACCACGTTTAGCTTATCCACGAGCTGACCATGCAAGTTTGAGTGCAATTGGAGATTTAAAATGTAAAATTGTCTCAACAAGGTTATTGTTTTTTTTTTTATTATCTTGAAACAAAATTATTGAAAACTGAAATTCAGCTTAACGGTTCAATAACTGGGATGTTTCTATAGGAAATTCAACTTAATGTTACTTTTGTTTATTTACATGTTCATGGTTGTTGTATGTAAATTGAAGCGTCTGACCTCTGTCGGTGGTGAAAACAATTTTATGGAAAAATTCCACTGAATATTAAATTACTTAACAAACTTAGAATTGAAATTGAGTTTGTATTGAATATTTTAGGTACTGTACACTGCAGTCAAATAAAAATGTACGATCCGATACTTTAAAGGTGGATTCACATGGTGATTTTTTCATGCGAATAATGTGCACTTGCTGTAACATCCATTGGCGGCCATATTTGTCGATTAACAAAAGAGCGTCGTTAATTAACGTGATATTCGCCGCCGCAACCTGGCGAATTCACTCGTCGCATTGGATTTTACAGCTTTTAAGGCAGATTCAGATGGCGACAACAGCGATGCAACGCGATTTTGTCGTAAAAGCTGTGAAATCGTATGCGGCGGCAAATTTGATCGCCGGCGATCGCATTAATTACGATGCTGTTTTTCTTTTAATCACCAAATAAGGCCACCAATGGATGTTACAGCAAGTGCGCATTATTCACGTCGCGTCGCATGATAAAAATCGCAATGTGAATCCACCTTAAGATATATTATATTATAATAGCATCTGTTAAGGTCTATATTTACAAGAATCTTCTCATAGATTTTGACCTAGAAAATTTTAGTACCAGATTTAGTAAGAGAATTTGATGTAAAATTTCGTGATAAATTTTTTTATGTTTTATCTTTTTGAATTTCCTTTTACATAATCATATAACAATGGAAAGAAGCACAGCCTTAAATATTCCAACATAAAAACCAGTGAAGAATTATGAAATGTGTCATGAAATTATTTCATATCCTTTTGAAGTTTATTTTTATTCACCACTAAAAGAAGAATGTGGAGTGACTTCTTCTTGATGGTATTATGTGACAATAGATAGCGGCAAGTGAGACGGCAGCGCGTACTTTAAAGAGCTCTTCAAATATCTGCCGCCAGTGCTGTGAACAATGATTTTATATACTGGGAACACATGAGAGAGGGAATTCTTTTGTGTTATACAGACGTGCGAGCTATAAAAGAATGTTCTCAGACACGAGTGTGTTACAAAGAACATTACACACGAGCCATTCGATTGGAAGTACACTGTGGAAAAGAGTTTGGTACACTTCAATTTAAATAAAAATCCATGTTAAAGAATAGCCTGATTTTGAGATTTTTTTTCAAATGTTCAGTCAAACAGAAAGCATGAGTGTCTACTGAATGTTAGTATCCTATTTATTTAAGGAATGGAGAATTTTAGCTGTTGAGTAAAGGACAACTATTTTAACTTTATGCATTAGAATAAATTGATCCAAATTTGATTCCCTTACTAACGAAGTATCGATCTAAAAAAAAAATTACTGGAGAAATGGATAGAGGGTGCAAAGTTTCGATACTCTGATTTTTTTCACATTTTTTTTATCAAACGCTATTGGATACTTCTATATACTTGCTAATTACATACTACTTTGAAACCCAGAATCTTTAGAAACCTTATAACTTGAGCGTTTCGCGGGCTCTTCTGAAACGGGGGCGGCCACGGCCTTGCAATTCATCCCGGCATTTGCGCCTGCGACTGAGGGAAATATGGAAACCTCAGCCAGGATGGACGCTACAGCATTTGTCAATGAACCGGAAGTGCAATGGTCCAAAGCTATAGGGGAATCACATAGTGGTAAAGCGGAACGATTTACCCATGGGAGGGAAACGTGTCTTTTGTTGAATGGTCACCCATCCAAAAATAGCCACGCTTGGCCTTGCTTGACTTCGTTGATCTGATGAGACCCGCTACACCTCCTATTTAGATTTCTCAGAGTCCAGGAACTCTATTATAAAGAAAATTATTTTAAGTACATAGAGAGTTACGCCCCCATATAGACGCCTCTCTTAATAAAATAGATAGAAACAAAAGAAGAGTGGGTGCACCCAAATATCTTGCATTTACAATGATAAAGAGAGGATCCAACCCTTGGTTTCAAGGGAGGATATGCAATATTTATGCACCAAAATTTTATAAATTTGACTCCATAGTTTCAATATACTATGTATTATGTTCCCAGCAATCATCCCTTATAGTTGAAAATTTACGTCTTCAACTCATCCTTTACACGTCTAAACCTAATCTTTTTACCTCCAAAACACATCTTATTTCTTCTTCGTTCAAAATGGGGATGAAATGGAGTCTATTTTTCTAACATTTTATGCTCAATAAGAGAAAAGAAGACGTAATCTTGACTTTTTTTCTTTAAAATGGTACAAAATAGAATAAAATAAGACGATCGCGGAGATGCAACCACAAAAAGTTTAAAATAATATTTGTAAATAAACCATTGTAAAAAAACATTGAGTTACAAATAACCGTCATTTAAATAATCCAATATTCAGCTCTTTGAAGTGTCATATATATTACTTACCTCTCATTATTACATATATGTGTCATCATGCATTATTAATACATGCAACATACCTTTGCGTGTATATGACACGTAATATCGGTTTATAATATCTCATTGAGATTAACGAGTGAAGTGGTGATCTCATGTTTGATTCATGTACATAATTCAACCCCCTGTGTGGTAAAGTATTGACACATTTTACACGATAATTTCCCATCAGAACTAACCTAATATGACCAACGCATTATGTATGTAACCTTTACCATATAAAAAAAGATGTGATTATTTTGTAATTCAAACCAAAATCAATATTATCCATTGGAATAAAGTAAGCAGTTAATTCCTAAAACAAGCCTTTGTTCTGATGATTAACATTAATTCCAAGCTTTAAGGCAGTTTACATTGGTTATACGAATTAGACTTTAATGGAAAAGGTCACAGGTTCAAATCCAGTGTAGGGCGTAATATTTTTCATAATGTATATTTATTTTGTTGCCTTGGATAATTTCACATTTGCAGCCTCACCATGTCGTGTGTTATCCTTACGGGTTATAGTGGTGATTAACAAGGTTGCAAAGGGAAATTTTCCGAGGTGATGTGTGTACATTTTATCATGTGGTTTAATTTGCAAACAAAATATGTAGATTGAGTTAGACCATTACTGATCTAAATCATACGAGGATGTATTATAGCAACATCATATATACGTTTTTTATAAATGTCTTTTATAAATTTGAAATGGTTTCAATAATTGAAGTGAGATAATTTTATAAAATGCGTCATAAAAAAAAAAAAATGGTGGACAAAATTACGGACTCACTCTGTGGATACTGGAATTATATAACAAGTTTAATATTTCTAGTTGAAAATTAAAAAAAAAAAAAAAATGTCACGTTTAAAAAATGTATAAATATATAGGATATAAATACATATATTTAGAAAATTCAACATATTTAGGTCAAATAAGACTAGCTCCATTTCTATTTTTCTGCATTCTTAAAAGAAGACTTTAAATTGACTTCTTGACTGATAAAGAGCGATATTAAAGCTCACAAATTTTAAAGCCCAAAATTTCAAAATATTAAAATTCAGCTTGTTCTGAAAATATAATCTGAATTTTAATACAAATATTTTACACATTATAAGACATTGAAAGATGAAATTAAAAAAAAAAAATTTTAATAACAATAATGTTTTATATATAAAGAGCAAATAACTTTATTATTATTTTTATAATTATGATCGAAGCTCTACATATTTATATTATATTTGAAATTGAAACATCTTTTAGAAATACAACATGCAATTGCATGCTACGTAGAAATGAATGAAAACAAATATTACCAATTTTTTAATTTGTTCTTTAAAAAAAACAGAAGATAATATTACATGCTATATTGATCTCTCTCTTTCTCTCTTTTCAATTTTCAATTTTCTCATATAATTTATATAATATCATGTATTGTATCTATGCACATTTTTTACTGTGATATAATTTGATTTGTTTATTTTTCTTCTGTACTTTGTAATTATATAAAAATCAATTACTGCTAAAATGACAGGCAACTAATTTCAAGTACAAGCAACAGAGAAATTAATTTAGAGGAATAATATGGTCACGTGTGCAATATACCAGCATAATTGAAACAGAGAGAGCTGCAGGCGACGTGAGAGAGAGAGAGAGAGAGAGAGAGAGAGAGAGAGAGAGAGAGAGAGAGAAGGAGATGATTTTTTCATTTTAATTCTAGAGCAATTTAATAAAGCTCTATTTAATTTTCATTAAAAATTACTTAAAACACGAAGCATTTTTCTTTCATAATTTTTTAAAAGAAAAAAAAGTAACTTCAATCCCGTCTAAAAATATTAAAATATCAAAGATTATTATTTTAAGTTACCCTAGTTGAAAATTTACGTCTCCAGCTCATCCTCTACACGTCTAAACCTGATATCTTATGATGTCTTTTTACCTCAAAAACACATCTTATTTCTTCTCAACCTTTACCCACCTTGTTTCTTCTTCGAATGGTGGCAATATTTTTAACATTTTATGCTCAATAAGAGGAAAAATTCGTAATCTCGCGTCTTTTCTCCTCTTTTTTTTTTCTTCAAAAATTGTACAGAATAGGAGAAAAAAAGAGAGAGAAGAGAGCTTAATAGTGAATAAAAGATGAAATTTATTTCAATTAAAGTAGGTTATAACATTATGTCGTTAGCTGCAGAGTAATTATTTAAAGTTCACTGACCTTTGACCTTTTTGACCTCTGACAATGAATCCTTTATAAATTCATAACTATACACAGAATTCTATGAACAATCTTGCTCGTTTTTCAATTATATAATGTCAGGTAAATAATTTACAAAGTTTGTAGACATGAATACAGAAATAAAAATTTAATTAAATATACAGTCTTTCGTACTACTTCATTGAAAAACAATTCTATAGACAGTTTGTTATTATTAAATATGATCTTTAAACATAAATTTTTGAACAATAATTATTAATTAAAATTTATTTCATTTAAAATAGAAGCCATTCAGAGTATAAGTTAATTAAATAAAATTTATAAAGTGATCTCAAATTTAATTAAATTTCAATATACCTTACAAGTAAATTAAGATGATTAATTACATTGTGGTTACCTGTAAGTGCATATTAGAAGCACTTATTACTAAAGTCCATGGTAAACAAATCTGATGCAACATGATCATTAGTGCAGTTAACTTGCATCATGTAATATAAATGGCTCGTTGCACATGCAAGATGCACTTAAAATGTAATTAAAATAAAATTTAAGCTTTTAAAATTGTAATGAGATTTTATATGTTTTAACGTTTATATTTATTTCTTAATTCATAGAAATTGCTATTAAGTTAAATGTAATTTATTTTATTATTACTTAAATATTATGGTCGGGAGTTTTATGAAGGAAATTAATATTACTTTTAAGATGAAAATTATAATTATAAATACAATTTCTAGGAATATTATACAAGCCATAATTAACGTTTTATTTTATAGATATATATAAATATAATTATTTTATTATAATAATCGTTTTTTAATGAATAATATTTACTGTTGTTGAATAAATTATTAATAATATATATTTAAAGTGCTTGAATTAATACTTGAATATAATAGCGTCTTCAACAAGTACTCTTATTACTTATTACTATACTGTAAATTCTCATGTATTTTAATGAGAACAGCTGTTCAAATTAATAACTAGCAAAAACAAAATCTAAAGAGGGTAGTTAAAGAAATCGAAAAATGGTAAAATGGTAAATAAAATCTATATGTGGTTAAAATTCTAGAGAAATGGCCTTGTCAATTATCTCTACGCACTGCTAATTAAGGTTTGTCATTTTCAGTGAAAGTGATAATTTAATTTTATATTTTTTTAATACATGTATAATATTTTAAAAATTATATAATGCATAAAATTATATAATACATTATACTTTTAATACTAAATTTGATAAAATTACATTGCAATCTACAGCAATTTTTTCCCAAATAATAAACTCTTATGATTCTTAGACGGTAATTTTTTACACATATTTCTTTTTTAAAGTATTCAAAAAAGAAAAATATCCTATTTTGGTTTTAAAACTACACCTAATTGAACAAAACTTCCATTTTTTTTATTTCGTCCTTATATATAGAAAGATTAAAGAATTTTAATTTTGAATTTATGTGATTGAGACATAGTTTTAGGATACAAGACACGTCTTATAAACCACACCTGTTTTTAATGCATAATATATATGTATTTGGAATTGGACGAAGTAATGAATTTGAAATTTATATAATGTTGCAGTTTGTCATCCTAATTCAGATTTCCAAGTTTTTTTTAGTTAATTTAGTCAAATTCTCGGATGTACAACTTGGTTGTGAATTCTAAAAGTTCTCCTATATTCACCTCTCCTTTGTACCCTTACATCAATGGACGGGTTAAAAATTGGGCCTGACTATATAACCGTTTTAATAAGGATGCTTACAGAGAGTTGAGAAGGCTCGTGGTCTATCAATTAATAGTATTGTGTAACTAAAGGAACATGGAAACTCTAGTAAATATAGTCGGAATAAATAACATCTGTGTATTACGTCATAAAATAAATTAAGAAAAGGTGAAGTAAGTCAATACCGATCGTGTTAAGGTTGTTTTACATGTTTAAATGGAGCGATGTCGAGTGGCGTGAGAAAAGCGCATTTACAGTAAAATCGTATAGTAGCCATCTTGGAAAAATCCCTTTCACGCAGTGATGAAATCCCGCTACTTATTTCCTCACCAACATATCTACCATACGATTTTACTGCAAGTGCGCTTTTGTCACGCTCACTGGACATCGATTCATGTAAATCCACCTTAAAGCTCTACCAAATCGATTTGTTTTATATACTTATGTAAACACTGCTTTAATTGAATTGTTTATATAGCAGGACAATAAATTAATATAACAATACTAATTGAAAGGCTCATTTATATATAATGCTATAATTCAGTACACAGAGTTAATTATAGTAAATTAAAATGACAATAATAATTATGATATATAAAGTCAGCACTTGAATATATAAATTTGTAACAATGCTTCACATACGAGAGAGCTAATGTTATTCATACCACAAAGCAAAACAACTTATTTTCCAACTCAAGTAGTAATTTATAGTCATACTAATGTACTACTAAAGCTCACGAGTACTTGACTTTTAGTTTTAATCATCAAAATGTTCATACTAAAATTTTAGATGCTGAATTTCAGTATAATTATTTTTACCTTACTGTACGTATTTAGTACATTAAATTTACTAATTAAACCTTACTTCCAGTACTTTACACACATAAGCACTTCATCTATTAACTGAAAGTACAAATTCTGTACTGAAAAATTAGTCAATAAAAGATCTTAAAATAAGTATCTAAAAATTTAGTGTTTATAAAAGTTCAAATCAAAGTTAATTAATTTATATAAATGCATATAAAAATAAAAAATATGCACTACAGTATTTCTAAGTTAATTTTTTGTAATAAACCTACTATAAAATTATCCTTTTTACCGACGATTTCTTATATAACATTCTTCTAGATTAAATAATAATAAAAAAAAAAAAAACATTATAACTAACAGCAACACCACTCATTTTTTTAATAATTTTATGATACAAACATGGACATTAATGTAATTATAATTAAACAGCTGACTTTATAAATTTACGCATTAATGTCGCCATCATTTATATTTAAGGCCTGTACATAATTTGGAGGCATTATTCAGTAAGGCTTGTCGCAGACAGAATTGCATGATTTCGCAGCGTATGATAAAAAAAATTAAGAAACTATGCGATCACAGGTATGCGCGTGCCATGCACACAGCTTCGCATGGTATCGTATGGTATGACTTCGTAAGTTTCTCATTTAGAACCGGTTCTAAATTTTTATCATACGAAGTCATACCATACGAAATCATACGATGCGATGCTGTCTGCGAGCAGCCTAAGCGTTAAGACCCTATCAATTTAAAATCTGAAATTCATAAGTCTTGAAAAATTTGGACCTAAAGTAATGAGTAATGACTGAAACTGAGACTTTAAAAAAATTGGTCCTTCTATATGTCATTGCTCTAATAACACTGTATTTTTTTCATTTTTTTTTTAATTAATTAAGTTTTATGTTTATTTTAAATAATAATGTATTCTGTCTTTACCGGCATTGTATATAGTATCTCAAAAGTGCTAACTTTTTACAAAAAAATAAGTCTAATTGCTTCAGAAATAATGTTTGTAAATTTACTCATCTCTGTATGATGTAACAAAGAAAAATTTGTACTCGAACAACAGCATAAGAAAAGGCACTTACGTTATAATATATAGTGTCCAATCTTTGCTCAATAGCCTCGTCAGGGATATAAATTTATACAAAAATGATCTAAATTTAAGTATTTTGAAAAATAGAGTAAAAAACAACATTCATTTGACAATAACGTGTTAATTATTGATGATTTTTACACGAGTGAATAATAAGTAATTTGCCATGCATGTTGTGTTGACTTGTGAGTGTGAGATGAATAAATATTTTAATTTAAATTTACTCAATTGATGAAGCCAGACATTTTTTGTTAAATAAATTAAAGCAATTCATTTTAAGCCCCTTTCATTCTAATTTAAAATTCATTTACCCTATAATCACATAAATAAAGTATTGAAATTATATTGATTTTAGCATTAAATAAATTAGTATATAAATATAATATGTTGTAACCAAAAACTTCTACCAAAAAATGTGTATCATTACAATTTCACAATTTTTTTCTCGTCATAACTTTTTTTTTTTTTTTACTTCATGGCACTGAAATACAAATAAAGGGTGTGTGTAGTACAACGAACGTCAAAAACATAGCTACTACCATAGTCAAATTAATGTAATATTCCCTCCGGAAGTAGCCGGAAGTTTTTGTGGTTTAAACTTGAAACTTTGCAAAATATTTTTTCGTTAGAAATACTGACCTGTTTGCAAAAATGCAAGGCTGAAAATGCGATTAAAAAGGTCAAGAACCTTTCCCTAGTTGAAAAATTACGTCTTCAACTCATCCATTACACGTCTAAACTTAATCTTTTTACCTCTAAGACTTATCTTATTTCCTCTTCACTCAAAGTGAGGATGAAATGAATACAATATTTCTAACATTTTATGCTCAAGAAGAGGAAAAAGGACGTAATCTCGTCTCTTTTCCCCTCTAAAATGGTGCAAAATAAAAAAAAACAAAAGACGAGAAGAGAGCTTGATAGCGAATAAAAGATGAATTTTATTTAAACTCGGGTTCACTTCCTGTGGGAATGTTATGTAAATTTGACTGTATTTGAGTGAGGAGAGAATGTTTTTTTTTAGCAAGTTGGTGTCGCAGTACACAATGTTTACTTACTGGTAATATACCTCCGGGATACATGGTTGTGTTTATAAAATATTCTCACTAACAACCCTTTAGCAAATCATTGTTAGTTTAGCCACTCATGACACAAAATATACATTCCCATGGTAATTGATGATGGTTGCTGTTATTTTATAGCAAATTTGAAATTTTAGACATTGGTTTTCAAATAGTAGATTTAACTGTCATTAATAAAAAAAGTACGATTTGGTTTGGAAAAGTTTGGCCCCAGTTTGGAAGGGATCTACAAAAGTAGGGTATACGAAGAGCCAGGAGGTTAAATTCAATTCAGTCACTTAAATGTGGCCAGTACCCTATACTAGGGTTCAGTTTAAAAGCTAAAAAATAAAAAAAATTAATAAATAAAAAAGTACATATGAGAAATTGAAATTATGGATGAATCTCACTTGATTAAAATTTTGAAATTAGCCCCCTTGAATTGAACAAAACTTTTAGAAGACTTTGAAATTAACATCAATACACAAATTTTGAAGTAGATCTGTCTAATCAGTTTAGGTAGAAGTTTAAAATGGAGCTTTATTTACGGAAACCTGAAATGGAGCTGTTGTGAGAAATCACCTCCTTCAATTTTTTCAAACCATAAGCGATTAAGTTTCATATAACATTCTTGAATTTCTAAATTTTATTTCTTTCGATTCTTTCTTTGCAGATACATTCTAAGACTCCCAAGTAGCTGACTGTGAGCTAAACGTAAAAAAGTTACAAAAAATGTGAATTAGTTGTGATTCTTGTTAGCAAAGTAACTTGAGGATCAATATTACAACAAACTTCAAGGTAAAGGATAAGTAGGAAATATTTCGATCAAGTTATCCATGACAGCATTTGCCTAGTTTACGCTGAGGAATCGTAGAAACCTCAAATCAGGATGGTCGGTGATGCATATGCCTTCAATTAAATTCTGGATAAAGCTAGTTTAAAGCTAAAATGTTGATTCTAATTCGTAACATTTGTCTAAAATAAATGAGAAAACGTAGAAACCTTATCTAAAACGGTCAGTAATGCCATCGATTATACCTCTCATTAGAGGACACAAGTTTTTAGCGTGACGACTAAAAGGCAAGGTGACTGCACCGGGGTTCAAACTCATGACCACCTGACTAAAGTCAAATAGTCTACCACTACACCATTCGTTCTGGCTACCTCCTGCATTTGAAATTTCTGTAAACTGTACATTATGCAATAGAGAGTGTAGAAGGCAAAAGATTATTATTTCTGAAGCAAGTAGAGGAGTAGAGTAGAGGTAAGAAACGAGTGCTTTGGAGGTCTATTTGTGGACGGCTGAGATAATAATGCTGCTGGCTTACCCGCCGTAAGGGATATGACATCATTTGTATATATCGTCTCTCGTCCAGAATAATGAGCAATCTACTTACCAAAATTTATTTGCAATAATGAGATATCTGTTATACCAGAGGTGAATGAAATTGTATAGGGTTAAAGGTAAAGCGGATAGCTCATTATTGTCCATGAGTTTCGGTAGACAGACAGCTCATTATTCCGGATTCAATAGTTCATGATTTTATACTTTTGAAAAAAACATATAATTTATTGAGTACACGAATATTAAAATTCAAATAAAAAATATTTAAATCAAACATTATTATTTTTTTATAACATTTATCGATCATATGAAGTTAATTTATTCCTATTTGGTTTGATTATTCAAATGTGTTTTTTAATGTTTTATTTGAATATGTAATAGTATTTGTTTTTGTATTTTAATGTGAAGTGTATTTAATATACTGTATATTATGATAAAATAAACATTGCGAATACAAATAATAAAATATAAATTATAATAATATACGTATGGTTAAATAAAGGAGACAAAAATCAACATTTTAACTAAAATATAAAACATGCATGGTTTTCATCTGGCTTTATAAAATATATATAAATTTTGATTTTGACCCATTAAATAAACTACTCTGACTGCTTTTTAATCCCAGTGTCGCAAAATTTTATAGAAGCAATAAATATTAAAAATGTACTTTATAAATTTTTCAACCCATTGCCTTTTAAAAGCTTTAATATTTATAAATTTCCGTTCTATAACCGTCATTTAATGTAACCTTCATATAATAATAAGTTATAATGTCATATTCTCGATCACACGTGTTATATCATATATGACAATATAAGAGGAAGTATGTTGATGTACCGCTAAATAAGGACAGTTGACATCTGCTCTCTATATTACCATATAAGGGAATATCTATAATGGACAACATACATGACATTTTTTTATTGCAGAAATGAATAGAGGGTTTCAAAGTTACGCTACTTTGAATATTTTCAGATTTTTTTGTGACCCGGAACTATTTTTAAATAATTATTGAAAGTTCTGTGATTTCTGTTGGCACCACTGCAGCCTTAATAAAAAGGATAGAGACTGGACGCCTATTGACGCCTCCAGAGGGCGTGGCCGCACTTTCAATAATTATTTAAAAATAGTTCTGGCTCTCAAAAAAATCTGAAAGAATTCAGAGTAGCATAATTTGGTACCCTCTATTCATTTCTGCAATAAAAAAATTTCATGCATGTTGTCCATTATTATTATGTATGTATTTATTTCTCATGTGGCTGTACATAATACAATAACATAGAGACAAAAAAACTTAAAAAAAACTTAAAAATTAAACATAATACAGTATTAAATGCACTTAGAATTATCAATAAAATTAAAACAGACATTATACATGTAACATACATAATTATGTTAGATTCTAGCTATAAATAGGATTGGTGAGATGCAATGTGAACACAATTCTTACATCGCTTCTCTGGTGACAAGCATCTCTTATTTGTCACTGTGATGGAGATGTATTGTAAAATTATTTTATAATGTGCTTTGTCATTCACAATTAATAATGTAAAATATTATAATTATACAATATTACATTTATGGTACTAATTATTCCCTCCTCCACACTTTCATGTTAAATTTTGAATTAACGTTTAGTAATTAATTAATAATTTTCTCAAAAATTTTAAATTTTACTTAACAAAGTGTTCATCTGATTTAAGTACCTCATAAAAAGCCTCAAGTCGTCTGCGGAAACCTATATAACATTTTTTTTATTGCTTAAATAGAGGATGCCAAATTATTACGCTACTCTAATTTACTAATTTTTATAAATCCGGAATTTTTATTAACATTATTTTTTGAAAGTTCCCCCACGTTCCTTGGAGACATTTAGATAGTATCATTTTAATGCTACAGGCTGAACAATTAATAATATTGCTTACAAATTATTCTCATTTTTGGAAATTTAAAAAGAAAATATGCTTATTTTTATTTATTAATTAACATTCAATTTCAAAATTTCAAGTGGGTTGTCCCTTGATGAAATTTGTTCAAAAGTCTCAAGTTCATTAAGGACTTTAATCCTTACCCGGTTATATCTTTATATACCTTTGTTTTATAATAATTGAATACCTCCAACTTTAGTAATATGAAATAAAGATCTCTAAGACATAAAAAATCTTCATTCGATATCGATGATAAACCCTTGTTGGTGATTCACCGCTTTATGATTGTAATACTTATTGTGACTCCACCATGTTTATAATGTTCTCAATCTTTCGAGTGCTCGCACATTCATTTCCCCGTGTTCCCAATACCATCAGTCTCTAGCACCCTAGCGCCATCCGCACTTTTACACAGTACACTGTCAAAAATATTCGACATTTTTTTTTTTACTTATTTTTCTACCACGACTTGCTGTACATTCCTGAATTTGTCTTTTTAAACTGAGGAAACCATGGAAACTTCAGATCAGACGGTCGGTGTATGAACTATGAACTACCCAACAAGTTCACATTAGAGGTGCTCTGCTGAGCACTCATTCATTAAAAATAATCGGAATCAATTAAATTTGTACCTACAATATTTGTTCAATTAAATCCAATTCGTCGGTTTTCATCTTGTGTTTCCGTTTACTCTCGACTCATGTTTCACTAATCAGTCGTTTCAAAAACTCTACCATAGATTGACGACTTAAGACTTATAAAACGGTTCAAATAGGATAGAAATTGATGGTTACTAAGAGAAATTAAGGAAAATCATGAATTTGGTGCAATGGCTAAATTAAAAGTTATAAAATATTAATTTAACGTGTACATATTACAAAAAATTCCACCTTTATAAAATATATAGCCATCCTAGTTGAAAAATTACGTCTTCAACTCATCCTTTACACGTCCAAACCTTTTTTTTACTTAAAAAACATATCTTATTTCCTCCTCGCTCAAAGTTAGGATGAAATGAAGACAATATCATTTCTAATATTTTATGCTCAATAAGAGGAAAGAAGAAGTAATCTCGTCTTTTTTCCTCTTATTCCTTCTAAATTGATGCAAAATAAGAGGGATTTGGATGAAGAGAGAGCTTAATAGCGAATAAAAGATGAAATTTATTTCAACTCAAGCATTTCATTCTTTTTTTTAAAAAAGGTTTCTTCATAAATTCACTGTATATTATATACCATAACATCAATATTTATTTTTACAGCAAAAATTTTTACAGTGTAGAACACAGAATTGAAGAGTGAGAAAATTTATGAGTTTTACGAATAAAGTAAGGTAGAATATTATCGAAGCAATATCGGTCAACAAGTTTTTTTTTTTAGATATAAAAAATATTCACAATAAGAAAGACGTCGCATCATAAAATGTAGTAGTAAAATATACGTAAATAAATTCCATTTCATTGAAATCATATAAAAATATATATTTCCTCTTTTACTCAAGAAATACTTATATTTTCAATTTCAATAAAGCTAAAAGTTTTAATGGTATGTATAGGAGGCGTATATTTTAATAAAACTCCCAGAATTATTATAATTTATAGTTATATATAAATTATAAGGATTTCAACTTTAATTTATAGCCTATATTATAGTTTATTTTCGTATAGCTATATTTTTATGTTGTAGTAAAGAGTGGATTCAGACTTCAGGTTTGCCAAATCAATCACAAAAACCAAATTAATATTTAGAGACAGTTGATTAACTTTATTTTGCTTATCCTATCAAAAATGTAAAAAAGTGGTTTCTATATAACCAGTTATTTAAAAGGCACTTAAAGGTGGATTCACATCACATGGGCAAAAGACACGACGTGACGATAATTTGACTTATACATGTTGTAAAATTTAACTGTAAACATAATCCAGCATTGCAATGAAAATATCGCTGCATCAACAAGATGGCTGCCATACGATTTCACATCAAGTGCGCAATATTCGCATCGAGTCGCGCTAAAAAATTCATCTCTAAAAATTTAAAAATTCACCATGAACTTACGTCAAATCAATTTAAAACAAAATTTCTGTAATTTTTGCTAAAAACAAAACGCCTATGACATAACACTACAGCTATTTCAAATTTTTGTTTTTTAATTAGTTTCTTTAGTTAAAAAATCTGAAAAATAGAGAAATACTTTTTTTAACTCTCCATTTATACTGTATGTTTATTTAGAGTAAGGAAGGATTTATTCTCCATGTATTTTTACCCCCCACCCCTCCTCCTCTAACCACAGCAAGTGCGCAGTGTCGTAGCAAGTAAAACCTCAACACGTCAGTATTTCATGTGGTGTTTTACAACTCGCGCAATGAATTGCTCTTGACATTTTGACATAATACTTAAATAAAAAGTTTTCTGCTATAATAAAAGTTAATATAAGTGAATGCTGTTCAACATTTTTCCCCTCGTGCCGTATAAATCGTATGCAGAACAAGCTTATATATGACCAATATTTCAACATTTATTCAGCAAATAAAAATAACAACTTTCTTATTCATTGAACTTTTATTTTTATTACTTAATAAATATTTTAAAAAATGAATGAAGGAATTAATGTAAAAGTATAGTAAAATATTACATGGCTATATAGCAAGAATTTTTCTCAATTTTATATTAGTAAATTGAAAATTATATAGGTATAAAATGTGGAATATACATTTTAATATTAATAATTAATAAAAATATAAAATCATTAAACTAGAATAAATCTATGAGTCAGTGTACTTGTTCCAAAAAGTGATAATTTAAAAAAAACATGTATTTTCACAACAAGGTTTATATTTCACACATAAAAACTATTTAAAAACAACAAGTACGACAGTATACTTATACACTTACCACGTAAGAATTTCATGCATAGAGGGTGCAACTTTTTTTAATGTTAATATAATTCCCTGCATAAAAATTAGAAATTCTCCTCTTGATTTGATGACGTGATTACTTTACAAATTCTGAATGGGGTATCTAATGAATACTATAAAGTCAAAATACTTATTTTATATTGTGAGAAAGTGAGCTTAAATGAAAATTTTATAAATATATAATGACGAGAGTATGCCATTTTGTAACGTAATTATGAATAAGAATAATGAAAAACTTTAATTAATTTTTTTTATTGTATTATAATTATAATAATTTCTGTAGAGTATTTAGAGTAATTAATTGTTAAAATTGTTATCATATTTGAATCCTCCAATACTTCTGATAAACGCTGTTACGTCATATAGCCTTGAAAATATTTAAAAAGAAAAGATGTTTTATGACTGTGATGTCACAGCATTTTTCAGGAATTTAACTTGTTATAGATTTAAAAAAAAAATCATAAAAAATGTAATACATAAATGCCTGTATCTGTTATTGAAATAATATAAAAAATATTTCCAGCAGTCTTTTTTTTTTTATATATAAATGTGCTTTTTGCGTAACGTCGTTTTTAAAGAAACTAAAACTAAATTGCTATTTTGTACAATAATAATATACTATTTATTTAATAATTATATAATATTATATGTAGACCAAAAAAGGTATGGTTGGTTATGATTATTAAAGAATGTTTGAAGAAAAGGCATGTCATGTAAGACGTACTTTGTGCTATAGAGAGTGCAAAAGGAAAAAGTATCATGAGTGTATCTGAAGCATACGTAAAAGAGTATGTAAGAATTGAGTGCTGTGAAAGTCCATTTTTGTAAGGTCGAGGTAATAATGCTGCTGGCTTACCCCGTTATGGATATGGTGTCATTATATGAAAGTGTATATTATTATATTTTCAAGGAAAATAACATTCGCTATATGAGATCTCTTGTCTTATTATGATATTATGTTATGAAATTTTAAAAATAAGATAAAATTTTAAATTCAAAATATTCTGAATATTTTAAGTATACTCAATTTTTTTCAAGTATAAATTTCATCATGTAATTTAAAATTCAAACATCGTAACGCTATATATACAATTTCGTACCTATAGTGCGCTCCCTTTTAAAATCGATGCACAAATTCATGCGAACTCAGGGCTGCGGTTGTGGCAGGAAGGAGCGTTATAATGAGTCTGTAGCTTGCATGCATCTACTCCTACCTGCACTTACAGCAGCAAAGCCATGGAATTATGACCCGGGGATGGGCGATAGCGTGTCCCGATATTTACGGCCTGTATTGGTAATTGGATATGCAAAATGGTAGAATCGAAATTTCATTGGTGGATTTAGGTCACGTGACGGATCACGTGATCTGGGTCACTTGATACACGTGAATTTTGTTTTATTTGTTAATTTGTTTAATAAAAAGTTAAACATACCCGAGTTGAAATAAATTTTATCTTTTATTCGCTATTATTAAGCTCTCTCCTCGTTTCATTTCCTCCTATTTTGCATTATTTTAGAAGAAAAAAGAGGGAAAAAGACGAGATTACGTATTTTTTTTCTTCTTATTAAGCATAAAATGTTAGAGAAATATTGTTTCCATTTCATCCTCACTTAATTTTTTACTTAATGCGAGTAAAAAATAATATGTGTTTTAGAGGTAAAAAGACGTTATAAGATTAAGTTTAGACTTTTAAAAGATGAGTTGAAGACGTAAAATTTCAACTAGGGCGGTTATGAAATAGTCTGCATCGGACACCAATTTAATAAACCCATAATTTTCCACAGCCAAAAAGTACGAAGTTAAAGTGAATGAATCAGTAAAATCCTACAAGGAGCAACTTTAATTCTAGTTGATCGTTCCCCCCGGAATCGCCCTTCCCAAACGAGTCCTCCGAGAGTATTGGAGATTAGGCCGGTGTGCCCACGGTGGTAATGCAGACAAAGTGCTCCCCCTGGACACTTGACCGAGTCGGGTCACGTGTCCAGGATAATGTGACGTGGAATTTATCTCGGCTGAAATTTAGCTTTTCAACGACTTTCTAGATTTGTATGTATGGTGATGAAAATGAATGATGATGGTAATGTCAGAGTTTGTATGTAGTGGATGATCATGAAAAGGTCATAAGTTCAATTAAAATCAAACATCACATGTTTACTTACCATATGATGGCAAAAATAAATATTAATATTTATATATATATATATATATATTGTTTCTATATTTTAGAAAAATTCATTATATGTTATTATGTAATTTATAAGTACTACTAGTACTATCCATGAAAAAATGGGTGTGATTCACGAAGCAGTTAGCCAGGTTTCTAACCACGTTTAGCTTAACCATGCACGTTTAACTAGGTGGTTTAAAACGTAAAACAGGTATAGTTATAAATATGGTTAAGTTAAACGTGGTTAGAAACCTGGCTAAATACTTAGTGAATCGCGGCTAATATATCCAGGTCCAGGTTTCTAGCCACGATTAGCACCCATCTAACTCAATGACACTAAATATGGTTAGTGAAAAACCTGGAAAATGAATAATTTTTCTTGCATCGCGCTCACTGTTATTTATATAATTTTGAAAAAACGTGATTTTGCATTAAAAGTTTGTTATAATCAAATCTTAGCTTGTGACCCAAATGGAAGCCATTTTTGCTATAATTATTTGTTTTTCCATATGAATGAATAAAAACAGAAATTGCGTTTATTCTGGGGGTAAGCTCTGATTATTTAAGAAGAAACTGTTTCTTAATTATCAGTTATTGATTTAATTTTTATGTTATTTTTTATCTTTTTTTTTTTTTTACATCCCAAGTTTGTAATAAAGATAAATTCTATAATAATCTAGATATGCTATCATGTGAAAATTTACTGTTTGAATTTGAATTTGCAGAATTAATTTAAATGCAATATTTTTTATACTTTATCTTTTTTTGCACTATCTTACATTATAGTATTTTATGCACGATAAAGTAGTGCTAAATTACATGCTTAATAAATTACTCGATAAAATTTCTTCATGCATGAAATTACATTTTTAAGTTATTTTTTTTTACTCAAGAATATTATAATGGTTAAAATATGCTCCAATATCTTAATAATTATAAGCTCCCCGTTTACTCAGCATATAACGAGTAATATTTCATATTATTAAAATCGATCCTAGAGAGAGAGAGGTCGTTTTCCATCCGAGCAGAGCGTGTGAACCCCCCCCCCCCTTCTGTGAGTTAAGAGGCTCCGCCACGAAATGCGTGCTGTAATATTTCGTAAGAGACTTTCAAAGCATTTAAAGGAGACTCATAAATGTAAACGCTGATGTAACGAAAGAAATTTTTAATGAAAATTTCACAATCAGCTGAGTTTTTAGAAGTCAAATAAATAATGAAAATATAGGCATTTAATAATCATTAAATAAAGCATGCAAGAGATAGATATGTATAGGAAAATAGGTGTTTTGCAAGTTTAATTTGTAAAGCTATTTAATTTTGTATTGTTCTACAATATATATAAAAGTAAAATTATTTACTTTCTTTATAATAATTTTTTTTGAAATTAAAAGAAAACATTAATTATATTAAAGTATTTAAGGTTAATTTATCAATGTATCAAGTGAATTAAATCTTGGCAATGAGTTACATGAGATGTACGAGATAGCAGTGACTCTCGTGAACTATCAGTGACTTTCTTTAGTGATCTGTTATTGATGGCCGTGATATTTTAACTGTCAGAGAGAGAGAGAGAGAGAGAGAGAGAGAGAGAGAGAGAGAGAGAGAAAAGGTGCTTTTCCATGGAGCGATGTCGAGCGGGGCTTGGCGGAGTGAGAGAGGCACACTTGCTTCAATATCTTATATGGCGGCCATATTAGCTTGAAAAAATCGCGGCGGGATTTAATCGTTGCGGGGAAGCAATATTTTTTCACGCCAACATGGCCGCCATACAATATTAAAGCAAGTGCGCCTTTCTCGCCACGCCAAGCCTCGCTTGACATCGCTCCATAGAACAGTACCTAAAAAAGAGGGCGGGAGAGAATGGTAGAAAAGATAGAGAGGAGGGAGGGAGAGAGAGAGAGAAAAAAAAAAAGAGAGAGCTTGCCAAAACCTCTCACACCGATTACAAACCGAAATACTGAGACTCCACTTTATATCGTTTCAATACAAATCACGGCGTTTCGACTTAAAAACGTGAAATAAATTATATTGATGGTAAAGCAACTTTACAATCTGCGAGAAAATATTTTTCATGTTTTCTTTTAAAAAAGTTGGCAATGTTTTGATTTGTGATGTGAAAGTTTGTCTTAAGTGCGTTCCAACAAAACAGTAAAGCCACTTCAGTAAAGTACATTTCTCCACACTACATATAATATAGACATGGTACGTTAACTTTTAGAGGGGATTTGCATGAAGCTTGACTTTGTACTAATGGATAAGCTAAGTATATTCGGCTCATTAAGTCAAATAGAATCTGACATTTGTTTTTTTAAAAAAACTTATTTTTAATTAATAACATGCAAAAATCTTTTAATTTTTAAATTCTTTTACTTAAGTTTTTGTTTAATAAATTTGTCACTATAAAGAAACTAATGTTTTCTTGTTGAACTTTTAAGACGACAAGTAAAAAAAAGTGTAAAACCATTTTAAGTAATCCTCTTAACTTCGTTGTTTAGTTCCTTACTGTTACTATAGAGGCGCTATATTCAAGTATTTTTTATAAAGGTAGAGTAGAAACTTTTTTTTTATAAATATACTCCTGGTGTATCCATTTCAACACGTTTCCGGCACTCAAGCCTTCTTCCTTTTCTGTAAGGAAACGTTTCTAGAGTTTCTCTCTGCATGTAACGTAGCTTGCGGCTTCTCATGTTATCTTAGGCCTGGGCGTTCTAAGATGAAAAGCAGCTCTTTAAAGTGGACGCAAAATGGACCTAGTATATAAACGTTGTCACGCTTTGCATTTGTAAGGAGAAACTGCTACTACTCAGTATTCAAGCATCATAAAGTGCTACCGCAAATATACCACCCACGTTACAAAATGAAAGGATAGAGCCAAAAAGTGGCGTGAGTTCAAACCCCACTTCGGCAAAAAAAAAAAAAAAAAAAAATGCAATAGTTCCCGATAAAAATCAGAGTTGCGTAATTTTGCACCCTGTATCCATTTTTGCAATAAAAAACTTTGAGGTCAGTACTCTATTGTGAAAGCAATAAAGTATGACATGAATCAAGTACAGAGTTTTTAATTAAAAATAAAGAAATTTTTACTCTTTCACCTAATAATATAAACCTTTTAAATTAATATTCTAATTATATACAAAATTATGTAATTTTGATAATTTTCTAAGATAATTTTTAACAGTCAATAAATAAAATAATTAACATATATTCCAGATGAGAAGTTTTTGACCTAAATTATTATTACATAAACTTTTCATTTTATAACATTTTTTGTTAATTAAGAATTACTTGTTTAATCAAATAAAATTTGAATATAAATTGTTATATCCAAGTTTTTAAGACAATAGTATTCTTCAAACAAAAGAATGATGACTCAGAATATAAAAAAAAATAACAACCAGTTTTATTATTTGAAGAGATAGCGCCTTAGTGGGTATGCAACTTTTTGTACTTTTACGAGAAGCGGGTTGCATAAACATCTCTTTTAGCAGGCGCTTTAGCTTCGTGAAAAATGGAGTGAACATCAACGCTCAGGCTGCTTGCAGTGTTACTTTGCTCCATCTACTTATCTTAGCTTATGTTATCTTAGGGACCTTAATCGTTTCATCCCTCTTCTTGGCCTTAGTAAAACTCTGTAGTAGCTATTAAGGAGAGAAGGTTAAGTTTTGGAAACAAACTGATAATAGATTCATATCATTAAACAAATTACCATGTACTGAGTGAAATGTTGCAAATAATACTAGTTAATAGTAATACTGCATGATGATTTTACAGTACAGTGTTTCCAAAATGGAATATGATAAATTGGGAATGATATGAACTAATAATAAATATATATTATGAAATATGTACTATACATACACTCGTCGCCTCGGAAAATTTCTCTTTGCAGCCTTGTTAATCATGCACTATGCCCCGTAAAAATAACACAGGATACGGTGATTGAAAAGGCTGCAAGGGGAAATTTTTTAGAAGCGACTAGGGTATCATATAATTGGGACAGCTAGTGATGCCAAATTTATTAAAAATATAAAATTTATATAAATAATTAAAATAATCAATTCCTATTAAAAAAACATTTGACAGGTGAAATTTAATTCGATATTCAGTCCAAATTACAGAATATAACAATATTTACAGAACAGAATTTAAATTACTTATTTGCTGAAGACACCCCATAACAGTAATAAAGGCGTCATCAACAAATCCGCATTAGACACCATCATGTAAACGCAATGTAAAAATTAATGAATGTTGAGAACAGCTGTTTTTGGTAGCCCTTTAAAATCAAGAAAAGAATTAAAGAGACCATATTTAAATTCAGAACAAAAGAATCTTGATTTTTTTACGGAATTATTAAATGAAAATAAAACCCAGCGATGCATATGGAGATTTTATTTTTTATACTTATTATATCAAACATTGTGCATACTGTAGTAAAACCAATGATTGCATTGCCACAGCCACGATATTCCATGCTTAGAATAATAATAAAAAGTTTAAAAATTTAATCTCATCAAAGCTTATTATAAAAAAAATCATTACATTTGAAAATATAAGAATTTTTTATTATGAAATTAAATTAAATGTAAATTGCATTACTGTGGGAGAGCTACTAGAATACTAAATTTCTAATATGCTGTGGAATTAAGAGGATTTGTGAGTGTAATACCTGCACTCAGGTGTGTAAGAGGGGAGAGAGAAAGAGAAAGTTAGAAGGAGACAAAGAGGCAAAGATACAGGGAGAGAGTGCTAGAAGGAGAGAAAAAGACAGAGAGAGAGTAAAGAGGCAAATAGGTAGAGAGAGAGAGAGAGAGAGAGAGAATAAAATGTAATTAGAAGGAGCGAAAAACAGAGAGAAAGAGAAGAAAAAGAGATTGGGAAATACAAGTAGAGAGTGAAGAGAAAGCAAAAGAGGAAAATAAAGGAAAGGAGAAAGCGGATGAGATAGGAAAAAAATACGAGAACGAGAGAGTAAAATATTTATGTATTTATGTATTATTATAGCATGTAAAGAGACAAAGATTTAGAAGGAGAGAGAAAGAGACAGAGACAAAGGAAGTAAAAAAAGTGGGGATAAAGAGAGAGAGAGAGAGAGAGAGAGAGAGAGAAAAAAGGTAATTGGAAGGAGAGAAAAACAGAAAGAGAGAGCATCAGAGAGAAAGAGAGGAAGTTGAAGATATCGGGAGAGAGAGAGAGAGAAGAGAAAGCAAAAGAGGAAAAGAGAAAGCGGATAAGGAAAGTGAACGAGGGATATATTTATGTACCATGTAGACAGAGAGGGGGGGGGTGACAGCTGCCTCCGCGCCCCCAGCACAACACGCGTCACTGACAGCTCCTACATGGGGGGGGGGGGGGCTGTCAGCCACGTTATCTGATTATGATAACATTGTCACAGCATGCTTACCAATACCCCAGCACTAACACGACGCCTTGACTGAGGAGATAATTTAATCACTTCACTTGCCTTAAGTAATCTATGGGGGTTCTACATAATGTGTTACCAATTACAATATGAACACATGTTATAATGTAAAGTGGTTGGAAAGTGTAACTTGTTTTATTTGTATAAAATTACTGAAGAAGAATATCTTATTTTCTTTTATATTTCTTCTTCTTGATTCGTTTTTAAGAATAGGCCTTATTTAGCTATACACCCATTATCATTGATATCTCCAAAAACTAAAATTTGATCAGAGTTGATATAATCAAATTAATATTTATTTAGCAACGGTTACATAACCAAGGCACTAAATACAATAAGTCAACCATACACTAAAACAAAGCAAATACTTATTAAACATAAGTGAAATACACAAAAAATAAAACAAAAATGAAAATAAATCCTGCATTAATAGCATTAAAACAGAGCACTCATAACTTGAGTCCGGAAGTGACATAAGGAGGAGTCAAATATATCCACATCTTGATGTTCCACAACAAATTTGTTGTAATAATTTTGCACTCTCGTACAAAAAGCAAACTTTGAGGCATCAACACGCCCCCTAGGAGGCTTGAAGAGCACAGTATGACGAGTTAAACGAGGTGGAGCATTTAAAAAGAACAATTGCAAAATTTTTGATGAATTTACACTATTATTTAGAACTTTATGCATAAATATTAAATCACTTATGTCACGCCTAGATTGCAAAGAATGCAGGCCCGCGTCACGACACAACGCGATATAATTTTTCTTGCTAAATACAACATTCTTCTTATAACACCACAACCTTAGAAAATTCCTCTGTATGCCCTCAACTCGATCAATTTTGTCTTTATGATGAGGTGACCATACCACAGAGGCATATTCAATAATAGGCCGGACAAGAGAAACATACAAAGAACGTACAGTTTTAGCTGAAAATTCACGGCTGCATGATCTTCTAATCATGCCGAGGACCTTGAGAGAGCTTTTACGAACTTTATCAATGTGTTTACCATAAGACAAGTCTGGTGTAAGGACTACACCAAGATCAGTAACTTCAGATACACGCTCAATCTCAGACTCCTCAACATGGTAACGATGCAAGAATGGGTCAGTTTTGTTGGTGAAAGTAATTTGTTGACACTTGTTATAATTCAGTTCCATGCGCCACATGCGGCACCACTCTACAACACTGTTCAAGTCAGCCTGTAAACGCAAACAGTCAGCAACTTTTTCAATTACAAGATACAGTTTAGTGTCGTCTGCATACGACGAACAGCGCGCGTAACGCAAGCATTTGGGCAGATCTGACACAAAGGCCGTGAACAGCAGGGGCCCCAAAACTGACCCCTGAATGACCCCTGACGTCACGTGAACTGACTTGGAACTAGTGTTATCAATTGACACTTTCTGAGACCTATCTGACAAGTAACTCTGAATGAGCAGTAACAGAGGTTTATTAACTTGCATCATTTGCAACTTCTTTAATAACAAAGCATGAGATACTCTATCAAAAGCTTTAGCGAAGTCTAAATAAATGGCATCTGTTTGTAATTTATCATTAATACTGTCAGACAGGTCTTGAGTAAATTCCACAAGGTTAGTTACAGTAGATTTATGTGGGACAAAGCCATGCTGTTCATCAGAAATAAAATATTTAATTTCATCATATAGCCTATCATGGATAAATTGTTCAAATATCTTAGCAAAAATAGGTAATATAGAGATAGGTCTATAATTAGATACTAATGATTTGACACCTTTTTTAAAAACAGGAGTAATCTTGGCATTCTTCCAAGCTTTAGGAAACGTACTAGTATTAATAATTTTATTGTACAAGATATGTAGCGGGACTGAGAGCTCATCAGCACATTGATTAATTATATCAGAAGGAATAGGGTCTGAACCAGTGGACTTACCACCCTTGATAGCAGAAAGTTTGGCAACAATATCAGCTCTCAGCATTTCCATGGGAACAGTATTAACACGATCTTGAACATAGTTTAAAGAAAAAGTGTCATTATCATTAACCAAGTTATCTTTAAAATAATCAGAGAATAAATTAGCAATTGATTCACTATCATTAGCTGTAACATCATTTAGGGTCATAGAATTTGGAAGCCTTTTTCCTTTACTCTTAGACTGAATATGCTTATAAAACTTTTTAGGATTAGAACTAAGCATATCATCAATAGCATTAATGTACTTGGAATAAGATAATTCCACTTTGTTTTTAAAAATCTCCCGTTTAACTGAAAATTCGACATAATCACATTGTAATTTAGAACGCTTCCATCTTTTATGAGCCCTTTTCTTTGACTGATACGCAGTAATTGTATCATCATCATACCAGGGAGGAAAACGAGGGGGATTTACAGAAATGGTAGGTACATTATCGGAAATTACAGCCGATAATAAGTCATAAAATAAATCACAACAATCATCTACTGAGTCCGTGGATTCCATCAAATTCCACGGACAAGCCCTCAAACTTGCCTTAAAACTATCAATACACACCCTTCGCCAGTTAAGCATAGGACGCTTAGGAGGGATATGCCGGACAAGAGGTACAGGCAAGGTGATGGACCCGTCCAAAGCTATATGGTCAGTAGGGACGGGAGGAGGGGTTTGGGAGACACTAATTTCTAATTGGCGGCCACATGAAAAAATTAAGTCAAGGTAATTGTCTCCACGTGTAGGAAAATAAACATGCTGGGTTAAATCGTGCTCAGCCGCTAGCTCAACTAACATACAGTTCAACAGCGCTCGATTTTTCAATGATGGTGAAAGTACACCACATGCTTGGGGCACCCAAGATATGTCAGGCAGGTTAAAGTCACCAAAAAGCACTAGAGAGTCATTCTCATGCATACTCGCCCGAATAGCAGACAACGAAGCAGTAAGCTCCTCCAGGAAAGACACTGAAGGTCTTGGTATGTATATTACCCCTGTAATGAGTCGACGTCCATCCTCAGTAAATGACGTCAAAACTATGATATTCTCGTCTATGTTTATTTTTCATGAACTATGACGTCACAAAACGTTTGACCTCGTATAATGATTATAAAAATTTATAAAACGTAACTCGTGGAAAAAGTACCATAATATTAAATGTTGAAAAATTCTATACATATTTTTATTCAGATCTAGTCTTTTGGCCAGTATTATATACATATACAATATTCACAAATGTTAATGATTCATGGTTTCTACGAGCCACTGTCAAGCATATATTATGTATATATATATATATATATATATATATATATAATATATATATATATATATATATATATATGGTGTCTTTGATTTTTAATGCAATCAAAATAATAAATCTCAGTTGATTGAAGTTTCAGAATCTGCCTCCTTGAATGCAAAGAGACTTGCAGGGGACTTAGAACTTGACATCAATAATCAATAAGTGGCATACAAATTTTGAAGTGGATCTGTCTGATCAGTTTTTTGAAAATTGTTGTAAAATTGTGGTATAAGTCCATGGAAACTTATGGACGGTAACCGGAAATGGAACTGTTTTGAGAAAACCATCCCCTTGAATTTGCTCATACCACGATTAAATTTTAGAACATTCTCAAATTTTTAAATTTTATTTCATTTCATTTCTTCTGAGAGAAATTTTCTTTGACTCCGAAGTAACTGCATGAGGTCAATCGTTTAAGTATCTGATATTATATGCTTGAAAAGCAAATTTAGTTTTAGATGATAATTTATTGTAGATGCAGGCTTAATTACAATACCTGTGTTCACATGTCTTGTAAATTTTTGAATAATTTATTCATTAAATTTATTCCTCTTAATTCCCAACTTCATTTTTTGTATTAAATCATTTTGGTTGTACATTATGTACAATTTTGAATCACGTTAGGGTAAAAAATATTGAGACAAAACAGAAAACAACAACATACAGAAATAAAAAATATTGTGTTGATTATAATTATAAGTCTGAAAGGACAAAAGTCATAAATAAGTATTGATTTTTAATAGTAACAGTTTTATTGCATCCATCCACAACATTATTTTTAAATACTCTAATTCTAAGTGTGGTTATTATACACAGACACAATAAAGAAAATTTTTATATTTTGCTGCAAGTACACTCCAATTAGACGTGTCAGATGTTGTTAAGTACTTCTCTTAATTATTTCTGGAAATTAAAGCATGCTTTAACATCTGCTTTGAATTATGTGCACTTTGTGAATGTCATAAACAATGTAAATTAATTAACATCTTAATTAATAATTTTATATTGTAATCAAGGAAATGTAATTAAATATAAATCATAATTATATAAAATTATATCTGTGTGAAATATGTTTGAAAAGATTAATATATAGATTGTGTTTACTTTTTAATGGGTTTTGAAGGCCATAAAAAATCTTCAATTTGTTATATTTATATGATAGCATTTTTCATTATATTGTGTCTTAAACGCAGTATGCATTATATATCGTTCGAGATACACTTACGCTATAGTTAGAATGCATAAAATAAAGAATAATTATACTATATTTATTAGATAAATACATTCATAAAAATAATAATGATTCATACATTACGATCCAATATATTAATGACATTTTTCATGTGACCTCATATTGATTATTTGTACAATCATTGAAATATTATAAGTTAAACAATTGGAAAATTTATTAACCATTAAAATTTTATTTCATTTCATAATGATTATATTCCTGCTATTATTTATTATGTGTAATCTTTCAAATATTTAGAATAATATTTCTCATAATTCCTCTTGTATCATAATTTCACACAACACAACAACAAGTCTTCTCCAGATAAGCTCATCTCCACTGACGTGGCACAATGACGAGGGCTGTCAACCCCACGTCTCTGATTGACGGACGAGATTACGTCATGTTGCAACATGCAGGCGCCTGCACAAACTAGCCCTCGGGTCTTTGGTCAACTTTGTTATATTAAACATTCTTGACATTTGAACTAATTTAAATACACACATGAAATAATTTCGAGTTAAAATAAAATTCATCTTTTATTCGCTCTCTCGTTGTCTAATTTCCTCATATTTTAGAGGAAAAAATAGAGGGAAAAAAACGAAATAACGTATTTTTTCCTCTTATTGAGCATAAAAATTTAGAAAAATTGTCTTCATTTCCTCACTTTGAGCGACGAAGAAATAAGATGTGTTTTAGAGGTAAAAAGATTAGGTTTAGACTTGTAAAGGATGAGTTGAAGACGTAATTTTTAAACTAGAAATAGGACGTAAAACCTGTGTACAGTTCTTAAAAATAGGAAATCGTGTACGTTATAATCTAACGCGTCTATTCCAATTTTTAACTTTAAGAACCGTACAGTAGTTCAAAAACTTTCAGCCGGGATGGAAATATTTTTTGCTAACTAAAGTGCTAAAATCATTGCATAATATTTTAGAGAATATAATAAAAGGTGCTTAGCAGCATTTAGTATTGCAGTTAGTGCTTAATTTGAATGATTTTTTTACCAGTCTCTCTCCCCAAGGTATTTTTTTCACCATGCACACGTACACAAACATAAATGGCAGTGCTTGTTTCTTTACTATATTTATACAAGGTTTTGATGACGCAGTAAAAATATTTTTTTATCACTTTTTTTTTGCTTACACTAAAATATGCTAAAATAAACTTTTTTTATACTTTGTAAAAAAAACGCACTTGGATTCCGGTAACAAAAAACTTGGTAAAGTGTTCTAGTTAATGTAATATACTCTAGATATTAAATTGATAAAAAAAGATACTTCAATATATTTTTATATCATTAATTTCCAAGTGGTTCTTCTTACATAATATTATCCGATCAGTAATTTATTACATTACAAGTAGCAATTTATGAGTGAAATATAAATTGAATTTTTTATTACTTTCAATTTATTTAATGATAAATTTTATATTCTTATATTTAATTTTTTATAATTAGATCGATCAAGTTAAATGTATTAAAATAATTTAATATCAATATACTTTCACTATCTTGAACAGTATAATAATTATCATAAAAAATAAATAACAGTTTATTTATTTAATTTTTACATTTTTTTGCGTGACTTAATAATGGAGTATCGACCTCAAAATTTTTTATTGCAGAAATGGATAGAAGTTGCAAAGTTATGCTACCCTGATTTTTTTTCATACATTTTAGAGTCCGAGAACAATTTTTAAACAAAATATATTGAAAGTACAGAGAAAGTGACGCTTCTATAGACGTCTCTCTTAATAAAAGTATGGGACCTAAAAGGGGCGTGGGTTCAAACCCAACCTTGACAAAACATTTTAGCAATACTTCCTGGGCTTTAAAACATCTGAAAAAAAATCAGAGTGGTATAAATTTGCACCCTCTATCCATTTTTGTATTAAAAATTTTGAGGTCGATACTCTATTACATCACAATGTTCTGCAAGTTAATTTAAGGGTTCATGCTATAAAATGTTAAAATGTAAGAAAATATTTAGTGTAAACTTGTTGCCTTGGAAAATTTCCCTTTGCAGCCTTGTTAGACATCATGTCCTGTGTCATTTTGATTAACAAGGCTGCAAAGGGAAATTTTCCAAGGTGACGAGTGTACATCATTTGATGTCGTGCAATAAAAAAGCCATACAGTTTGTTCATAATTGTTCCCCATGAAAGTGTCAACAGTATACACAACACACCGCCGTGTAATGCCGAGCGATAATGTGGTTAGTAAACATCTGGTGTGACGCTTTTATCGACAACAAGGTGCGGTGTGAATTTTAAGAAGCTTCCAACACTAATAGAGTTCGATATAAAATATCAAGGGTGGAAATACAGTCGAGTTAAAATAAAATTCCACAGAAACTAACTTACGGCAGAATATATGGTGTATGATTTACGATGAAATAATTAAGAAAGATAAAGAAGGTGCTTTTCCATGGAGCGGGGAAAGCGAGAAAATCGCGTGCCGCAGCCAATCAGAGGCTCGGAATTTCCTCGCCTTGCGGGGAGCAATTTTATCGCCAACATGGCTGCCATACGAGATTGAAGCAAGTGCGCTTTTCTCGTCTCGCCAAGCCCCGCTCGACATCGTCTCATGGAAATGCACCTTAACCCATATATGTTTCTTAATTACTACTATTACTATTCTTTATTGGTAATTTTCAAGACAGAATCGACTTCATTTTTTTTTTTGTTTTTTTTCAATTTATTTCATCATCGTTTTGAGTGAAGATGAATCGTGTTGTTTATAGTTTTTTAAAATTCGTATTCACGAAAGAGTTATCCAGAAAGTTATCCAGGTTTCTCACTAACCGGCGCGGTTAGTGCCAGCCTAATTCAATGACAATTACCATGTGGGTAGTGAGAAACTTGGCGTGAATTTTATCCGTTAAAGATGAGTTGAAGATGAAAATTTTCAAGTATTAGGTTCTTCAAAGTTCAACTTCAAATAACAAAATCGAATTTCATCCGGTAGTAATATTAATTTAAGTTGAGTGTATGGCGAGTGCTTCGAGTTTAATGCAGTGAAGGAATGTGGAGTAGCGAGGAATGAAGGTGATAATTTACGATCACGTAAGAGGGGATAAACAGGTCACATGGCGCGTGCAAGAATTCCACATCGCCATGTTAAATGTACGGCGTGGAATTCACAAAATAAAGAAATAACCGAGTACAAAATTTCATGCTGAATGAATAATATTTCAATTTTGTCAAATGTAAATTTTATACAAAATGGTTTAGAGATATTTATTTTAAAAATAAATTTAATGGACATTAATATTAAATAAATAATTTCTCTCATTTCATATTAAATTTATTATTTTTCATCAAGTAAAATGTTCTGTCATGTAAATGATTTACTAAAATTGTGAATTTTCATGATCGCATACCTCTTTTAACATTTTTTTCTGACCTTTTACCCTTTTCAAAGTACAATTTATTTATATTAATATTGTAAATAAAAAACATTTTTCATATTTTATCCTCTCAAAAATTTTAAAATGATTTATTTGCTCATGATAATTAAGAAATTTTCAAAGTACTTCTACCAACACTTATCTTTAATATTCAGTACATGTTAATTACTTTAAGTATGATGATATACTTTTACCTTACTTTTCATATTTAATTAAGAGTTAAAGTATGTCGGTTCGTTTAACGAAATTTCACGGATGATACTTATCGTTTTATATATGTTGAACTCAAGCATTACCATAAGAGAAGGGGGGGGGGGATGGGACGACACCCCACTCTTTTAAAGTGGGAAAGACTGCTCCACAGAATTTTGAAAAAAATTGCAATCTTTTAATTAGCCATCCACCAATCTCTTTTTTAAAAAAAAGTGAGAGAAAAACTTAACAAAAATAGCACCTAGAGATTTCAATAGTGAGTCGACTGACCGCTTTTTTCTTTTTATTTTATTTTTTTTTTTTACAAGGATATACCTCTAAGAGCTTACAGCTCGCGGCGGGGTAATGGGTAGGGATTAGGTAGAGGAAGGATGGTGGCCACGGTCTGTTACGTGTCCCAGCATTCACTGAGGTGAGACTGAGGGAACCATGGAAAAACTCACTGTCAGTCAGGACGGACACCTCTACTTTTTATCAATGGACCAAAGTGATGTACAAAGTCTGGGGAACCACATACAAGTGCATCACTGCACTGGGTGGAAAGCGAGATGAATTTACCCCAAGGAGGGAGCAATGTGATTTTTACTTAAAACGTTCACCTATCCAAGTACTAACCACGCTTGACGTAGCTTGACTTCGGTGATATAATGAGAACCGGTCAATACACTGCGCCACACTCGCTATTTCTTGATACAGTTTAGAGGCCGAAAAAGTCCTTGGTAAATAGTGAGTGAAAGAAAATTCTTAAATAAAATTATAACATTTTGAAATGAAGATACCATCGATAGCAATTTATAAATTATTTTAACTAAAAAAAAAGGATAGAAGAATTTATTATATCGATATATTTTTTTTTTAACTTTTAAGCACTTTATAGTAAAGTACTATAAAAGCTATATTATTATGGTAAACTTTTCTTTTCCAATCAAATGAATGCGGCAAGAATTTATGAATATCAAAAACCATTTTATCTTTCTTTTTTGCTCTACCACAATCTTAGTGATGCTCAGAGCTCCGGAAAAGAAAGATGGCGCCATATTCGCTTCAAAGTCAATCTAGAATATAATGAACTTCGCCCGCTTTTTATTTCTTCTCTAGTACAGCAAATTACTCTCTTGAGGATATTCATTATTATTTTACATTTTTATTTCTCATAATATTGACTTAGAAATTGGAATCGGTTTGAGATATATGGAAAGATTTTTATACTTTTGAATATATTTAAAAAACTTTTTCAATACTTCATTATGGAAATTTCATCATCATTTCTTTTTTACGCATAATAATTTTTTTTATGAAAGAAAAAGAATAAGACTTAAAATTGTTAATTTTACTAGTAAAATTTTAATTTATTGATAATTTGTGTCTTCAAGAATATATTTTCTAATCTGATTTGTAATTGGATGGTCGTGAGTTCGATCCCAGCCAAATGGCAAATGGCGCATCGGGAACTAGGTGATTTATGTCATCCTTAAGTAATTTACGACCATCCTGACTAAGATTTCCTAGTTTCCTTAGTTAAAAATGTATTAAAATGGATGGTTCTTCCCCGGTATGGAATGACCACAAAATTCTAAACAATTCTAGAGTTTGTGTCTGCTAATTTCTGCCATTAATACTAGCATTAAGGTGCTTTTCCATGGAGCGGGGAAAGTGAGAAAATCGCGTACCGCAGGCAATCAAAGGCTCGGGATTTCCTCACCTTGCGGGGAGCGATTTTATCGCCAACATGGACGCCATACGAGATTAAAGCAAGTGGTTTTTTTTTGGGGGGGGGGGGGGAGTCAAAGTGACATGTGACAAAAGAAAATTAAAGTTTCTTCTCACTTATTTTTTTTACGGAAATACATTGCTGGGTTAGTAATTAATAAGGATTACATAAAAAAAATTGAGAACTTTTAGAACAGTATTTCACACTCTCTATCCACTTTATAAGAGTTGCGGGTCATCTTGAACCCCTAGTAGTAATACTAGCGTTAAATGTAAACAAAATAAAGCAATAAATATATTACTCAAAATGAAAATAGTGAAGTTTAATCGATGTTTTGTTTGTATTTAAAAACTCGAACACGTTCTAGTGAACCATTTTACAATGTAATTGATCTTCGCGCGTGAAGAAATAAATCACTCGTTTGATGTGCGTGGTATCAATATAGCTGCGGGCGGCGGCCATCTTGCTTTGTAGATGGTGGTTTGGAGTGAGTTATGGCACCTCTTTCGACCGCGAACAACTACTGAGCACGGAATGTTCTCTCTCTTATTGCAGCATCAAGTTACTACCCCTTTCAACACTTCAGGAAACATGCACTAGCTTGCCAGACTTCTACACGTAATATATACCTTCAAGGGTTACTGCCCTCAAATTACAAATAAGATAGACACCAAGTTTTGCTCGAGTTTATAATCAACATTCGCATTATTTTTATCTATGCGGTGCGACCGAGTAAAGTTGCGCTGCAAAGAAGGTCCTTGCTGACGTCACAACTCACAGCCAGCCCTGATTAACATTGAGTTGTGACGTCAGCAAGGACGTCAATTTCTTACTTTGCACCGCAACTTTGCACGGTTCGTATGCATTGGATATATACTCTAACAACACTTGGTGACTCTCTAATTTGTAATTTGAAGTCTGTATATCCCTTTAAATTTCTCGCTAAGTAAAAAATGTAAAACATTTGTATTTAAAATAAGTGTAATGTATTACTAAAATTATGTATATGGAAATATTCAATTTTACTTGAAATAGTATTTTAATGAAAAAAAAATAGATGGAAATCATATAGAATATAAATTGAAATGTTGAATATAATGAATGTAAAATATTCTCTACTAGTTACTCTATTATATTATTATATTTTATTTAAATTAAAAAGTACAACAACTAGATTTCCATGTATTATACAATGAGTCAGTATAAAATAAATTTATCTGGAAAGAATTCAGGAATATAAATGTAACATTATACAAACAAAAAACTTATTACATATGTGTACTAACATCTACATAAATATAATTAAGTTGCGACAAAAACACACAATTACTTCATTGTTATCTCCGATCAGCTGGCGTGACCAAATTGTTGATATAATCTTTGTAATGAGGAGGACGGAGCACGCTCGCGTTCGCCGCGTGACGTCACGAAAATTCAGGTATTTGCATTACTCGTCGTAATTAAGATTAACTTGAAGTACTTTTTTTTTTTTAAAGAAAACTTAAAAACTGCACGAAAATTTTGTATTCAAAAAATGAATGAGTTTGCAAAATGTGATATGAATTTTTTTTTATTGCAGAAATGAATAGAAAGTACTAAATTATGCTACTCTAAAATGTTGGCAGATTTTTTAAGTCCAAACTATTTTTAAATAATTATTGAAAGAGTGTAGCCACGCCCCTTGGATGTGTCAGTAGGCGTTTAAGCCCTATCCTTTTTATTAAGGGTCAAGGGGGCGAACATTACCTTACAGAACTTTCAATAATAAAATTATTTATATTGAATAATTGCGATAACTTGAACTCTTATTGCAATTAACAAATATGATACATATATTTTTTTTTAAGGAAAAATGGATTTGAGTGAAAAAATTTTTTTTGGTTATTAAAGCTTGGGTCATAGAACACTGCTATATTTTTTCATCTAACGGTGTATTTTCTCGAGATATTCGAGGGTGATTGTCAGGTAAGACCTCATGTTAAGCGACGCGTTCATTCTGACTTTTTTTTCTGGCAAACCTATAATATGAGATAGTTTTTTATTTATTTCGGTTTGATATGAAGGACCAATTGAACTATTTTTGAAAATATCAACCCAACTTTCTTTTCTAATAGATACTTTTCTTTAATTAAATGTATTAAATGTACAGAGAGAGCTAGGCGTTAAAAATAAATACGTCAATTCTTTAATAAAGAATATAGGAACCTTTTTTTTTATTGGTTACTTATTGTACATACCAAGGTTATACACAATAACCTTATTAGTTGAAGCAATTTATGTTGTATGAAAAATAAATTTCTTCAAGACCTATAGATTTATTATAAAACTACTGAAAGGGGTTGTTGCTGGTGTTGTAAAAACGCACGCGCACTTTACTTTAGCGCATTTTCTAGAAAATGCGCGCGCGCACATTAAGAAAGTGCGCGCATTTTCTTATTTGCGGGAAATTTTGAACTGCATTTAAAAGAACCCTAAATTTTGATATTCTGCAAGCACTGAAGCAAAATGAAGTCGTTAAAGGAGTTTTTACTTATGAAAAGTGCTTTAAAAATTAAATTCAATAATATATAACTGCACAACAAATATAATATAAAAATTTATTGGTAAATACTTTAAAACTGGTATTTAACCTTGGAAACAATTTTAATTGCATACAAAGTGATTAAATTAGTTTTAATAGTTATATTTAACATTTTTAATTATTTTTAAGTAGGTACACAACTGTGACCAATCAGCAGGCAGAGTGAACACACAACTTTTTCAAAAACGAACTTTCTATTGCGTGACCGCACATTCTAACACGCATTTTCTAAAATGCACTATGAACGTTCGCTTTTTTACAACACTAGTTGTTGCTATGTGAATCCGTCTTTACTAAAAGAGCGACATTTTATTGTAGTAATGAATCTACCACGTATCAGTAATGTTACAGCGTACAGGAGGCTGTAGTTTTATGAAACTATGATATACAATAATCTGTATTCATATCATGCATTTGAAATGTATTTTATTATTTAGCCATTGAACTGAAAGTAATTTATATAAATAACAATAGAAATATTAACAATTATTACTTTTATTTAAAACTTTAGTCACGTTTAAATCACATTTATTTAGTGTCACATCAATATTAATTTTTAGTATTATATAACTGCGTGCTGTGTTTGAAATATCACCAAAATTTATAACACAATATATAAAGTGAATAAAAAAGTTATATTTTTATATAATGATGATTAATAGTAGAAATAAATTTTATCATGATTAACAACCAAAAAGAATAATAATTAAAATAATTATAATTTATTATTTATGCAATTATAAAATAAATGTATAGGATTAAAGGTGGATTCACAATGTAATTTTTATCATGACGTGACGCGAATAATGCGCACTTGCTGTAACATCCATTGGCGGCCATATTTGGTGATTAAAAGAAAAAGAGCATCGTATAATTAATACGATTCCCGGCGAATTCGTCACCGCATTAGGATTTCACAGCGTTTACGTTAAAATCGCGTCGCATCGCCAATGTCGCCATCTGAATCCGCCTTTATACTTAAAAAGGGATGAAAAAAAATTTGAGTTTTATTATTATATAGTTTAAATTCTCTGAATTCAATGAAATATGGATTATACTTTTAGATTTTAATAGTGCTTCCGGCGCCGACTTCTTTTTATATTTTAACTATCATCGACTTGTCTATGTTGGTAGACGAATAAATTTCTTATTTCTTATTCCATATATAATGATATGATAATTATATATTGTGAAAAAAAAAGGTGACGAGAAATCTCAAAGTATAAATTTTGAAGTCATTCTAAAAAAAAGTAATAATTTTTGTTTTTCTTAAATTATCATGAAAAGTAGAAAAAAAACATGTTTTGGCATTGGTGCAAAATTGTTCTTGGAAAGTGAGGGAGAGAGAGGGCGGAGAGAGAAAGAGCGATAGATGGTTGGTTGGTATTTTGGGGCAATTGACACATTTTGGTCATGTATGCCCCAAAAGAGCGATAGAGAGGAGAGAGAGCGAGCGAGCGATAGATATAGAAAGAGAGAGAGAGAGGGAGAGGGATGGAGAGAGGAGAGAAAGGGAAGGAGAGAGAAAGAGTGAGAGAAGTAGAAGAGAGACAGAAAGAGAGAAGTGCTGCTCGTTGACTCGAACTCGGCCCGACAATCAAACGTCTCCCCCCCCCGGGAGTAAGCAATCTTATCCACACGACCACCCACGAAGCAATAAAAAAACAAAGCCATCAATATAACATTGGAACGGCAGGGTATTATGAAAACGTTAATTAAAAACTTAATATACAAGGACTTGAAGTAAAGTTGAATTAAATTTAAATTCATTTGTAAAGAGATTTTATATTATTGCTTTTTGTAGTAGTTGGAAAAATAAAGGGTATTAAAATTTTAACTTAAAGTAATTGACCCTTGTTGAAATAAATTTCATCTGTCGTCTTTTTTCGACCTTTTTACACAATTTTCCGAAGAATAAAAAATGAGAAATTTTCCTATTTTACATCTTGGAGCAGGAAATGCTAAAAATGTTGAGAGCTATTTGAAAAATAAGAATTATATATTTAGCTTTCTCACTAACCACGTTTAGTGTTATTGATTTATGCTGGTGCTAACCGCTGTTAGTGAAAAACCTGGTTAAATATTTCATCCCCATTGTAGACGATTTAGAAAGAGTTAACCAGAAAGTTATCCAGCTTTCTTACTAACCGCGGTTAACGCCATTGATTTGGACTGGCATTAAACGTGGTTGTATATTGAAAAAGTTGAATAACTTACTTCAAGAATTGCACCTATTATATTGTCTGAATTTGATCTCCATTTTGAGCGAGGATGTTGTGTTTTTTATGTACAAATTATACATAATAAGATTAGGTTTAGACGTGTTAAAAGTGAGTTAACACACCTAATGTTAAAAAAATTCCCATCACATGGTGAAAATTATAGTAAAATGTATCTTAAAATGTTCTCTGACTCTTCTTACATAACCTATATATAGCTAAAACATGCATGTATGCAAATTTGATTTATTTTTAAAGTTATTAATTCCAAAGTTGACTAATTTAGCATGGAAGTTCCATTTCTCCTTGTTAAATTAGTCAACTTTAAAAATTCACAACTCAAAAATTAGCTCGAATTTATATATCTGATATTTTAGTTACTGACAGGGGGTGTAGAGGAGAACATTTAAAAATACGATTCATTATTTTCATAAGCGGAAATGTTTATAACATTGTACTTGTTACTTTACCCTTAAATTTAGGGGATGTTTCAATATTTTTTAAATTTTCCCCATTCCCATTAACAATAATATTTATTCATATCATGTATTAGTCATCTATTAAATATCATAAAGAATGAATAAAAATTTAGTTTTCTTTCTTTTGTTTTAAAAGGTAATTAACATTCAGATAGCATATGTTGTGACTGGGTTGGAATGGTAAGCCAGCCATGTGTGGCACAGAAATTCAGAGGGTTATTTTACGATCGACTCGTGTGACAGAATCGGGGGGAAGATCGCTTTTCGATATGTCGAAAAAAAAAAGAAAGCTACCACCCGCAAGAGATATTTTGTTTTTATCCCTAAAACATCCAAGCCCACATAATCTCAGCCACAAACTTTGCTTTTGAATATACCACTGCATGCATGTGGATATCAGCCATCAATTCAGATTATAAATAAAATATATATTTCCAATATTTTTATATATTTTATGATTGAAAAATTCAACCCAATTTTTATTTTTTGTTTGTGTTGCATAAAAGAAATTGTGAGTATAGGAAAGAAAAATATAGGAAAAAAATATATATGATATTATGTGTAGCATACAAAATAGGATATACAGTATACACTAGTATAATAATATATAGTGTCCT